>VYYJ01001040.1:0-37977 GCA_021029165.1 Cyphoderus albinus
AAAAATAAGAGTTCGATGTTTCGCAGCCACAACTGGTTTTAGCTAAGCGCAAAAAAACCAATGAATTAATGGTAGACCTGGATGAGTCTTAGATAATTTATTGTGGCTTCACGAGGGCAAAATCATACATCCAATACACGTAGCAATTTCAACTTTTCCAAACACACACAAAAGTACAAATGAAATGTGAGGAGAAAATATTTCCGACACGCTACAGTTAGTAAATCCAAAAGGGATTTACTTGTGAAAGTACCGTTGAACTGAACTACCTAATTCAATCATATTTTTTCACTTCACTCACTCAAACACAACTAAGTGGAATTGCTTTTTGTGCTCTCTCTCTCTCGACTCTTTCCATCTATGGAATCAACATCCTGACACAGTTCCAACTTCCATCCAACCAGCAGGATCAAAACAACCGCAACGAATGTAAGTGCGAAGCAAGTTTGAAGAGCGATATAGAAATGGTCCAACGCTTTGAGTGATTAAAGCGTAGAAGCGTAACAGAAAATTGTTAAAATCAAATTATGATCATTTAATGATTCAGAACCGAGGTTCGTGAATTTGATTAAGAGAATCCATTGTATTATTGCGATTTTTTAATTCAAGTAGTGGGATCATTAGTTCTGGCAAAACGTTTGCAAAATAAAAAATGCTCAAAAGTTTCAAGGTGGTCTTACAAAAAAAAACTTTTAAAAATTGTTAGTAAGTCTTGGACAGTCCCCAAATGTTTTCATTCAATTTAAGTATTGCCGTTAGTTAATATTTATAAGCCTATTTGCAGTCTTAGTTGCTTATGCTTACACAGATTATTATCACCTTTAGTACTGAATCTTAATGCAAGACGTTTGGGAAAATGGAGAATATAAACGGGTCTCAATAATAGACACACCATCATCGTTCCACATTTTTATCCGTACCTGATCAGTCACAATAGTCGCTTCCGTCTTCTCCACTACAATGGCGTTGTTGAAACGGATTCGCTTTCAATGTTCTTTTACTTATTCAGACAGACTTTTTACTAAAGATGCTTTTACCCATCACCAGCATCCGTTTTGATTATCTCTTCATTCCTTTCACCATTCAACTGTGAAAGTAAAGCTTTCAAAATTGTATGGTTATTTTGAGAATGAATGAATGAAGATATCGGATGAGAGTATATGGCTGAGACGGAAGTAGTCAAGCTACGTTGCAGCGGAGAGAGAAAGAACGCCATTAGTTAACGATCTTTAGTATGCTCACTGGGCCAAGACAAGTCTCAACACAAAACTCAGTATAGCACCATATAATTTGTGGATGGAGGCAAGCAAAGGTAAGGAAAACAAAAATAACAAAAATCTACCCGAAATGTTTTTGCTCCTGCTCCCATTCGATCTCCACCAAAGAGTTATGGATTGATGAAGATGTTAGAGATATAAAGAAAAAAGGAAAAGGTAAGTTAAGTAATCTATTGGCGAATTTCAAGTAAATACTTGTGAGCCTTTCCAGCTTTGTTTGTTGGAGAGTCTGTGTATTCATTCATTTGAACTGATCACTGATCACCTTTTGATCGTTAGAGATTACTTCTCTTTGAAAGTTTAGTCTGGAGAAAGTCTCGTTTGGAAAAAAAGGAAAGTGAGGAAAAGTAGATGTATTTATTGTATAACTTAAATACAGTACCTATGTAGTGGTTGATAAAAGGGGGATCGATTGCTTTCCTAGTTTTATCAACAGAGACACAAGAGCCGTGATGCGACTATCCCTGCTCTTTCTGCCCACGATAATCCGCAGTGGCGTACTGCATTGCTTTTAATTACTGGAGTGTATATGGCTTGAGGTCACAAAGACGAAAATATGTATCCGCCTCCGTGATTATTTCTGTCTCATTCAACTCTGTTATACGATTCTTTTATCCTACCTTTTGTTCTACATTTTGACGCTGCATGAAACCATCCGAATTGGACTGCTCTATTGAGCCATGCCGTAGCATAAAAGCCAATTGTGTGTGGTTCAGAGCCCAGTGTAATGACTCCATTGTTCTTTCAAAACAATAACTGATGGAGACAAGAGAGAAGAAAAAGATTACCAAAAATTAGATACAATCCCTGTTGCAACACAAAATGGAAGAGGGAAAATAAAACAAGTATCACGTTTTAACCTTTGGCCTATTTTGTGCAATTCCAATTTTATGTAAGCTAACCAAGACTCATTAATTCATTGAACGTGTATGAGGCTACCGTCTGGTCGCAGGAGTGAGACTAATAAAACTCTAGGCAAGACAACTGATAAAGCTGTACGGACAAGAAAGACAATGCGCCCCGAAAATTGACATCATCATCGTCACCAACATCAAAATAGCTGCTTGCCACTTTCTATCCATTTTAGATAAGGCCTTTGTAAACAGATTAGATAAAGGAGAGAGTGTTTGCGAGGAAAAGATTTTCTCTTTGAGAGAAGTGACAGAAAGCGGGACGAAAACCTGCATTAGTGTAGCGTTTTAGTGAGGATGTCAAGCCATTTTGCCTCTTCCTCTAACTTATAAATAATAATGTTATTATTATTACCATTGCTTCTTCTCCAGCATTCTATGTAAGTGGTTTTGTGTCCAATGTCATAGATGAGATAAGTAGTGCGTGTCATGGGATTTTCTCTCGTTTGCTCTCGGAAAAGGCTTTTGTCCCTCTTGTTACCGATTTGTTGTAAATTTTCAGTGTGAAGGCGACGGAGAAAGGAGGAGAGGCCATAAAGAAATAAAAGATTAGTAGGAAAATGCCATTCATTATGTGTCCATCGGGGCTTGTCTTCTGTCTCTCTTTGCAAAGATTCAACTTGTGTCTGCAAAATTTCATGTTGTTCCATGTCCAACAAACATCAAAATTTCCTCCTTGTACACATTCAACTACACGCAAATAAAATTAAATTTGCGTCAATTTCTTTATTTATCTTGACTATGTTTACTTTATGCTCACTGTCATGTATACCTCCGCCATTCTGGGGATCTAATTCCATTAATTAATGAGCACAGGCAGTTTAAAAACTACATCCTTACCGAAAGCATCTACTCTGTTACAGCCAATACACTCTGTGAGTAAAGCTGTCTCTCGTTCACATTATCTCCATTGCACAGAATTATATCATGTAATGGAAATCAGAATTTTTATTATTGTTTTGTCTGGCAATAAAATCAATGTGCTCAGGAAAATAGTGCCAACAAATCTCATTTTCTAATTTTACGCACAAACTTAATTCGGATTCTCTGAACATTCATTCTTTGTATTATGTGTCCTTTGTACACATTCTCCTCTGAACAGTTCCCTTTTTACTTCCCTGTTTTGAATGAGCCACGCGGGACAAAAGTACACATGTACTAAAATAAATAAAATCCATTCGATTTATTCAGTTTCTTTCTTGCACTGACTCTTTGTATCTCCTGCTCCGTTCGCTTCCTCCATTGCAGCCCAAATCGACTGCTCGTATGTGTGCTATAAATCTATAAATGAAAGTAAAAGCTCAGTAATGCATGTACGTGTCATGGTATGTTTCCAAATTTTTGGCTCCACTCCACTCGACTTTGTCCTCCAGATATTTAGTATGTACACATTTTACCAATTCAGAATGGAACTTTGTGAAAGCCAAGATGAGAAAATTTACAGTCAACTTAGAAAATTGGCTCTTTTTGTTACACGAACTTGAGTATTGAAGAGGTTTATTTTGTGACAGACACTAAAACGAAACAAGCAAGCCAAAAAGTTGCCGAAGAGAAAGTTATCCGAAACCACAGATTACTGCTAGTAGTAAGTTTAGTATATTTTATTTTTCGATGACTCCGCCGTTATGCCATAACTTCTTCGCTCTACTACGCTTTCTGTAGTCAAAACCGGTTTCACTTTGGAATCCAATTCAGTTCATACTGTGATGAAATGAACTTGTCAAACAGGCAGAAATCTTTAAATTTTCGGGTTTCCTTTCTACAGAGATGAGAAAGAAAGATGGGCGAATCGTGCCATCGAGCCTAGCTTTAGTTCTGAACGAAAGAAGCGAAGTCTTTCGCTAACGTCCATTTCCATATTTTATAAGGGGCAATGCATACCTACGCAATATATTTTAAGATGTGCCCCGGGCGCTGGTGCGATATCTTTTTGTGATGACCATCATCATTCTATCATTTCGGAGAATTGGAGAAACGACGTGGCCGTGGAACAATGTATTTTTGCAATCAAGCGAGAACGGCTAGACCTGAGAAAGATGTAGGAATTGCAAAATTCTCTTTTTTGCGTGGGATGACTTTCCAATCTCTTTTTGCCACTTTAATGTGGTAACAATGTTCCGTTTTTTCGGAATTGAACAGGAGTAGGCCGGAGAAAATGAGCGGTTTTCCAGGAGACGAGAGACAATGGATACAGTAGAAAAGCCTGGAAGCCAGAAACAGTCATTAGCTTTGCCGTATACGTATAATAAATGTAATACAAGGGCAAATTTTCTCATAGATTTTCCAGTTTCTCTTCGCTTTATCCTTTGTTCTCTGCTCTCTTGCTGGAAACGGTAGAGATAGTCAAAGAAATTGAGAGAAAGTCAGTGAGAAAAAGCGAAGAGAAAGGGGAGAAGGCGGCAAAGCACAATGTAAAACAGTTTTATATACGTACAACATTTATGTATTATGGGATAGTTTTCTACTAAAATAAAATACTGATTTTCGTGCTCCACTCATTTTGAAAAGAGCTCGAGCTACGACCAATCCCACTTTCGACGCATTTTACACGCATACATCAGAGAAAAAGTGCTCCATAAAATGAATAAGAGAATGCTGTTCTCTGTAGTTGTGAAGATAATATTTAATTCCCATTATTCTAATTTTCCTTATAAAACGTAATATTAATGAAGATAAAACAGGTTCTGGGAGAGGCGGAATTTTTGTTCCAAAGCGGAATCATAATAATAAAGCACAGGTCATTACGGAGCAATCTCTCTCCGAGAAGCGAAGATAGAAACCAACTGATAATCTGGGCAAGAAAAATGTGGCAATTTCTAAATTTATAAATTTGTTTAAATTTTTTAAAAAAGGTTCAAGAGTGGAACATATTCAGCACGAATGCATTAATACTCATGTGCGGGCTTGAAAAATAGAGTTTTTGTTGGAAAAAGATGAAAGTTCGTGGCCATAAGTAATGTAGGCACGAAAATTTTTATCGTTGGATGAGCCATTATCTCTTAGCTGAAGCACTTTCATCGCCGCATATCCATTTTTTAAGTTACGTTAAAATAGAAGCAGGAAGTCATTACGAAAAAAGTTTTGCTGCAGGCTGTTAACTTCTTGGGAAAAGGAGAAAATCCACTTCCTCCTTGATCTTTCACCGTTTCCACAGAAAAACTCTCTTTGGCCCATCATCCCTTCTCTAACGTTTCTACGCTTGTCTATGTCATCTGGGTAACTTAAAAATGTATGACTTGTGTTGTACCTCCCCTGAAATTGTTCACAACTGTAATGTCAACTCCCTTGATTTTTTCTGTTTGCCTTGTTCAGCAAATAAAGTAAACAAAATAATCCGAAAGCCTGCATGACTACGTTGAATGTTTAATAAAAGGTGAATCCTGTAAAAAAAGTAGCTTAAGCCGAACTCAAAAGTGAGAGTAGTCAGGATAGTTTTTCTTGCTGATATACTTAAGCTTTTTTCATGGTACGTTTAGTAAAGTAGTTGATTATCTTTACAGATTATTACTGTGTAGCTAAAGCTAGCTCCGTTCTCTCTTACAGATCCGGCAGAGCGAGAGCAGCAGCAAAAGACAATGATAGCGAGAGAGCACATGTGTGCACACAGGGAAAAAGTAGGAACAAAAGGGAATTAGTGCTCGTTATCGCGCTACAACACAGCGAAAATACAGTTGCAGGATACAAAGGGAACAGGCAGGAGGGACTGAGGGAAAGCTTGGGAAAAATCTTCCTTCTGCTATGCATTAAAATGTGTGTCTTCTCTCGGTGTATTTTCTGTTGGGATATTGTACGACATAAGTGGATTAAAGCGTTTGCTTCTAAAAAAGAAAGACTTGTCTCCTTTTCTAGGTACTGGCACTGTTTTTGTGGAGCTAANTTTTGTGGAGCTAATCAGTGAATTCAAGTGTTCTGTCATGTACATATTGAGATTAAATCAGGGGCTTCAAGGGTCTCTGCGGAACTTTCTCCACATGAAAAGGAGCACATAATCATTATATAGAGAACAATGGTGGTATACTGGCGCAAATAAATATAGATGCAATGGTGCTATACATGAAAGTGTTTTCTCATCCAAACGCACGGAGGAAGTCACCAATTTGTTTTAGAAAGCTCTTTTCACTTTCACAAACAGTCTGCAACCTGAGTTAAATAAAGGGACACACATGCTCGCAACAACTCATCCTCCCTACCGACTTTGCTTTGTCGCTTGCTTTCGCTCTCGTACTTTCTCATTTTCTTTACTCGCTCGTAAGAACTTCTTTCAGCTAGTTTATGAACCACCTTGACTATTTTTGTCCTCTGGTGAAACAAAAAGAGTGTGAGGATGAGTCTGACATTTTTGTTTCAATGAGAAAGGCTGACGTTGACAAGAGGAAACAAGTACAAAAGGAAAGACGAAAGGTCACATGAGGTAGTTAAGCGAGAGTAAGAAAGCGATACGTGTTTTAAAGCTCCCATTCGCTTCTCTCTACTTGTGTGAAAACGAGTGGCTGCCGTGTGTCTTCTTCTGTACAAATTTTTTACCAGTTTTGAGCATGTGTGTCAATTAAGTTTGGCAGGAAGAATGAAAAGTGGAAAGAAGAAACTAGGAGAAGGAGCAAGCTTGCTGACAAATCTTATTAGTATTCTTTTCCAGTTGCAGTGGAAGGGAAAGCTGGAGAAAAGAGGAGAAAATGCTTGAAACGAGGAGAGGCTTTGAATCGGGTGTAAGTAAGCAGTCTACAAATGTTTCTTTCTTACCTGAAAGAGGGACGTAAACAGAGAGATAAAGACAGTCTTCACTTTGATTAGTTAAGAAGGGGAAAAGTCTCTTGAGCTGGGCTAGTCTCCCTCTCGGCATCCATTTAAGAGCCTCTTCTTCGTCGTGCGTCAGGTTACCCTTGTTATTACTATTATTACTACCGTGCACACTTCTGCCACCATTTTCTCTTTCTGCGACGAAAGTCTGTAGGCCCCAAGGAAAGACTTGAGGACAAACTGGAGGATAGTTTTCGTTCATTTTGATGCCAGTCCAGGGTGCACCACTCACAGGAGGCATGAGTCTCAAAGATCCTAAGGGAGGCGAAGCGTACGGCAGCCCTAAGAAAACCTCGACTCCTTCGTGACCTCCCCTTGGAAGGAAAAGAAATCCTCGAGTGAGTCCTTGCTTGGTAGATACAACTCGGGTACTCCACTGCCTTGTCAAAGTTTGTGAGGAGATTAGTGGACCGGCGGGAAGGATAGCGAGCAGCATAAAGAGGAGCCACAGAAATCCATTCAAACCAGAGAGAAAGAAGCGGACACAATTTTGAAGAGAGGATGATCCGTGGTATACTTTTAATGACGAGTCTGTCCTCGTGATTGTGCCAATTGAGTTGACGCTACCACTGCAGACCGCACTCGGGGAGGACGTTGATGAGTAGGATTTCTCCTGACATTTCCCAGCTATGTTGGCTGGCCACAAATGGAGTGGAGCCATGATGAAAAAAAATTATTAGTGTGAATGTGGAGTGGTACAACTCTATGATTATTCTATTGGGAGCCAAGCTTTCACTTTCATTTTCCCTCAGTAACTCTCACTGAAAACAAGGTTGGCACAAAATCTAGACGTAATGCCAGAAGCAATGATGAAGATTTTGCAATATTAATAATGATGTTTTTTCCTGTCTGATTTTGGGGACACTTTGTGTTAGTGCTCCATTTCAGGCGAGCGCGAGCACTAAGAATGGGCAGAAAAACAAGAGTTGTTTCATTGTGTTTGCACTCCACTTGTGTGACAAGGCGCGATTTTCCCATCATTTTCATCATCTATGGAGACATAGTTGTGAGTCCACTCTAATTTGAGACTTGTCCTCTCACTTCCCCACATTTCTGTCATTTTTCCGGCAGACTATTCCATATAATATTTATTATTAATGTTGCGAACTGGCAAGATTATATGAGAGAGTATTTTTGCACGCAGCTCTCACGGAGAAAAGACGGAGTGAAAGAGATATAGTGCGCGGAACATTTACAAGGACACAGACACAGGACACGAAATGAAAAAAGGTTATCCTATCATGGTTGCCTTTTCACGAATATTTCCGTTGCAAAATGAATGGACATCGAGATAATGTAAATAGTGTTCTGTGTCGTGGGGAAAGAGTGAGCCTCCAATGTTCTCATTTATGAATGCTTTTGAAGGGAGAATCCCTTATGAATCTATCTATTTATCCTTATCCTGTCCAAAAATATCACTGCTTGTTTACTCAACTCTTTTCGCCTATCTCCTGTGACAATGCTGTGATTGAGACACCATGTAATACAGTGGAAGCTGCTGATGAAGATAATAAAAAAGATGCCTCCTTCTCAGATTTAGTTATATTTGATGGAGTGGGCAGTAGAGAGGAATTTATTTATTTAGTTTGTATTTATTATTTAATGCTGAAAAGGACTCCGGCGCACAATTTGACACATTCATTTTCTCCTTCTGGCTTCTGTTGTAATGCTATCTGCAACATTTTAGCACAAAAATAGATTTCGGCACTTTACGATGTAGTCTGGAAAGAAAAAAATGATTTACACTTTGGAACATTGGAGCCTACATTGTTATTGTTGCAATCCAAACTAAATCGAGGCTCTGAATTGAATTCCGCATAATACGAGAACTCTGAGAGGCTTCTCATAATATTGCACTAAAAACCGGCTCTCTTGAGCATCACACTAAACCAGCCTTGGAAAACATTTTAGTCAGTTTTTTACAAAGCGACAATTGACAGCGAAAAATATATTTTTGAAATGACTCAAACTCATTTAATAAAAAAGCAGACAATTTTGTTCAACATTTTGCTCGCTCTTCTTCCACCGCTTTCACTCGCATTTCTCATTTTAGGAATAACAGTCTACTAATTTAATAATATGAGCTGCGCACTATAGATATTTTGTTACTATACTTGTGTAGCCAACAGCCGGACAAAGGAAGAAACTTGAGAAACCAATTTATCTTCATTTTTTTCAAGCAAATAAGATCAGGGAGAAAACTACAGCATAAGCTGCTGCACTCTCCATATTTTCTTTTATCCTTCTTGAAGACTTGTGAAAGTGGAGAGGGTTGAGTTGAGAGAAAGGAAAAAGACGAAACGTCGAGTAAACCCAGAGAAAAAGAATATTTTATTTTATATTTTGTCCAGGGAATATTTCTGAAGAAGTCGACGTACAAACGCAAAAATTCACAAAGAGTGGCTGCTGGAGAATGTACGTTGTGTGCAAAATATGAAGACGAATGGAAAATGGCAACAAAGTAAAAGAAGCCAAGTTGTATTCGTATTGCACAATAGGGACGTTCTAGATATTGCGTGTATAAAATGATAAAGTTTCACGTTTTCATTTTTTTAAAAATATTTTCTCTCTGGACCATTTTACAGAAGTGGGTACTTTTTCGTGCATTTAGCATATGCACAAGATACATCAGAGATTTTTTACTTTCTACTTTTTGGATCACTGTCTCCCATGTTAATTTTCTTGTGATCTGCACACTAGTACAAACATGCTCATTTAGAATATGTTTGACAACCATAAAAAATTTGTTGTTACAAGTTGCTGGCTGCCTCGTGGAGCCACAGTTTTGATGACGCGCAGAGTAGCTTTTTAAATTAGAATGCCGGTTGAAACTTTCATTTCACTCACTTCATGCCACAAGAAAAGGGAGATTCACAAATAAAAATTTCTTTTTGTAAATAATCCCGCTGTTTTTACAATGGAGTCGTTGGTGAAGCACAAAAAAGTTTGTGTAACTAATGAGTACCCGGCTCACTTTGTTATGTGTTTTAAATTATAGGAAACGGCATGTTACTTTCACCCATCCCACTCGTTGGTAGACCACGTTATTTTTAAGAAAAAGTTTTGTGAGACCAAAAAACGGATTGACAAATGAATTTTTTGAGGCTCTACACAAAAGTATGGATGTTATTTTTCCTCGTATTGATTAACTTTTCCCACAAAAAAAACTTTCACTGGTTTCACGAGATCTCACATGAAAATTGACAACTTTCACCTTTTAAAATATATGCTGAGAACAAATTATTCATTTTAAGAAAAGATTTGAGCCAGCAGATTTTCAAGAGAGATTCGGTTCAGAGTCAAGATGGATTTGAGAGAAGCCCTGTTGCACTAACACTTCCTTGCTTTTAGCTGTGAACCGATCAGTTTGTGTGCGAGTCACAGGACTGCTTGGAGTCAACTGAAACTCTGGGTTCTTCCTAGCTCATGTTTTCAAGTTGGGAACAAAAAATTGTACACACTCAACATGCTCCGCTCTTTCTTTTTCTCAGCTCCATCGCAGTCGAGTGAAGCAGGGAAGAAAGATGCGCTCCTCTGCTCCAGTCATAGCTGCTTGCCGAAAAAGAGGCTTAAAAGAAACTTTTTTAGAGTACGTAACTTTGCAGAGAAATAATTCATCTTTCTCTTGCTCATTCCGTAGTTTCTTTCATGAAAATGGGTATTATCAAAATATGAGTCACATAGTGGAATGTGCTCGCCGAGTTTTAAAGTGGTTCATATAAATATGCGTCAATGTTAATCAGAGTAATTGTTGTAACATTAATAAAAAATACATGGAAAATGCCTTTCTTCAGGGTTGCACACTTCCTTTCATTTTACATTCCATTATGGATACATTAGCGTTACTTTAGTCTTTTCTTTTGTGGATGAGCAAGCTGGACCTTTTCCGTAAAAATGGAAGTGGTTCTCTCTTCTCTCCTAATTTACTTTTATTAGTCCACATACAGAATTATAATCTTCGTATAAGCGAGCAGAAAACCCATAAGAAATATGGAGACGGTTTAACATAAAAAAGAAGAGGAGTTAAACTCAGATAGCATAATGAAGAAAGAGTGTAAATATTTGAACTGTTTTTAAATTAATAAATGCGTGATCGCTTTTATTGTAGGCATTTATTACACAACATGCACATATTCTGAATACTAAAATTCTCATTAATTAAAATTGACTTTGGTTTAATTTCAAATGAAAAAATGTTTTGATGAAAAGTAGAATTTGAATCCACAAGAACAAATTACTGCTAGCCAATATTTAGTGCTGTGTCTTGAAAGATAAAACGGAAAAAGATCATTTTAAGTTAAGCTTTTGTGTTTGCGAGGAAGCGTGTAAAACAGATTTAACTTTCCTTTAAAACCCCGGCTTAAGAAATTTAATACCGACGAAAGAAAAGGATGCCAACTAAGCGAAGTAACCCAGTACCTAAATTGCCTTCTGAATAACAGAACAGCCTCAGGTAAGATGAGGCTGGAGAAGGAAGGTTTCGGGCATTTACCAGGGAGAGAAGTCAGAGTCCATAAGAAATAGAAATTAATATGAAAAATATTTTATATTATGATGAAATATTTAATGATTATATGAAATAAAATGAAGAGGTGTAAGATAAAACAATTGTTTAGAGGGCAGTACTATTTTAATATTTGTGAAATATTAGTTTTTGACTGACGTCAATTTAGGTTTACTGATAGAATTATTTACATATTAAACTCATTCTACATCCCACGTACTCTCCTAAATGTAGATGTTTGCTAAATTCTGAAAATAACAAATTTTAA
Source organism: Cyphoderus albinus (assembly GCA_021029165.1). Classification (NCBI taxonomy): domain Eukaryota; kingdom Metazoa; phylum Arthropoda; class Collembola; order Entomobryomorpha; family Paronellidae; genus Cyphoderus; species Cyphoderus albinus. Next base: position 11,758 of record VYYJ01001040.1, read on the forward strand.
GCATTTTCCTCTCATTCTAAGAAATTATTGGGCATGACAAAAGCAAAAGTCATAGACGACAGTTTTACAACAACTGAGAATATCTCATCTTTCTCTCAAGTAATTTTTATGTTCCAGGAAATGAATTGCTCAGAGAAAAAGTTAATAAAAAGAGCTGCCCAACTCCTTGCTACAGTATGAGGAAAACAGCAGTTTAAAAAAAGAAAAGAACAGAACGAAGGATTAAAACGGGACAACTTTTCCTCTTGTCATGTTTCATCCGCTTCCTTCCTTATTTTTCTCAATTCATCCAGAAATACGAAATAAAAATTCCTATAAACACTTCCATGTACGCGGAAGAACAATAAAAAATATGCATAATAATATTGCCCAACCAACACCAGTCCCAATAAAAAGGCAGTTGCTTTTGTCCTCTTCCTTCGCTACAGCATTTTATCTCTTTTCCAAGTGTTCACTCGACTCCACTCAACTCCAGATATTTTTTACTTGAAACTTTTCCCCTTTTAAATACAAACAAAAAGAGTCAGAAGAAAGAAAGGTTATGCCAAAAAATGGGAAAAGTAGCAAACATACGATGCGATGATACAGCAACTTTGTCTTCCTGCCTAAATTTTTTTCAGCAATCATTTTGAATTGAAGAAAGTCATGGACAAACAAAGAAAAAGTTTTTACCCGTCTGTTTGGCTTGTTTGCATTGCATTTGAGTCAATTGTAATCTTTGTCGAAGATTCTGCGAAGTGTAGCGTGTTAGATAAGTGCATGTGTGTGTATGTATAGCAATGTGATTTGAATCATCCGTATTGTAAGAAAAAAAAGTCTGTTACGTTATAAAATACAGTTTCAACATTTTTTCTTTTCCTCTCAAAGTCAAATCACTGTTTTCTCGTTTTCTTCTTTTTGACAGTGCGATGGGATTTTTCTCTTGTGGGATCATCGTCATATGTTTGAATTTTGTATTCACTCTATTATTATTGCATACTAGACTTCTACTAGTATTATTACTATCTTCATGATATGGCCTTTGTATCGTGCGTATGTTCATTGTCTTGTAAGAAAAGGAAAGAATCTGATTCAGATAAGATCTCGTTTGTTCAACTTGAAAGTTAACAATCTCAACTTGACTCACTATTTTCCCCTCATGCTTGTAATGGCATTGTTTAAAGTAAGGAGAAATGTACCTGTCGTATTATTTTGCCTGCTTTAGTTGGGTTTATTCATCTATATCGTTATCACGCTGTCAGCCTCTAAATTGAATCTACCAACTTTAAATTGCCACTGGAATACTTGTAGGATCCAACTTTGGTGGTATTCCATCAATAACAGTATCCGTGGATGAGCTCCCATCACCGTTAAATATCATGGATAATAAAAACCGTTTCTTTCTAAACGTCAGACAGACAGAAAAGAAAAGGGTTGTAAAACTGTTCGGATATTTTTCTCTTTATTCCTTTTCCAATCAAAAAATAAAACTTTGATAAGCTAAACAGCTCGTACGCCAGCAAAACAGAGGTATTTTATTATATTAGAAGATTACAAGAAAGAGGGAGCGATGAAGGAAATCTGGGAAGAGTAAACAGATGTGAATCCCTTCTCCGAGTAAGTATAAATATTAATATCGGAGAGAAAGGATGAAGAGAAAGGGGATAGATATTAGTTTCTACGAATTTATTATGATTATTAGCATTACCAGAGAAAGCGAAAGTATTGCAGAGACCATCTTCTTTCTTTATGTTTCGTATATTTCAGCTGGAAAGAAAGTCTTGATGATAATGTTGATAATCATGACATTCATAAAGTTGCTGCATCTGCACACATCTGAACGTTCGTGATGTTGAAGATGCTGATGACGACGATGATGATGCGTAAAAAAAGGGGAAGAATGGAAAAAAGTATTGAATGTGACTGTGCCATACAAGAATCTTGTTAGCTAGTTAGTGAGTTGGGAATGAACAAGTTCAAGATTATATTTTTGTGTTGGTTAACTTCATTTGATAATAATGTCGAGTGAAACTTTTGTGACAGCCTCGTTGTCTTTCCACCAGCGAGAACTTTTTTTGTAAGAAACGAGAGGGTAGAAAAATTTTTGTGCTGGTTGTGCAACATTTATTGTTATGATTATTTGGATAAACGGTGCAAAAAATTCTCCATATTTTGTCAAGAAAATTGCTAAAGTAGGGCTCAACTGAACGATTTTAGTATTCATGAGTTGTAGACAAAAGGAGATGAGAAAAAGACGACAAAAAATTAAAGGCATTTGTTTGGGAATTGGAATGAATGCTTCGAAAAGAAAATATTGTGCAGACGTTGGGTGCTTACATTTGAAAGGGGAACGTGTTGCAATTTTTGTATGCAGTGTAGAAATAGCCAACAACTTCAGGAAAAATTGCAATATCTTTTTTATTAAAGAAAAATAGTACACACGGGCTACGATAAGTCTGAAGTAAAAAACAATTATAGCAAGGTTGTGTAAATATTTTTGGTGACGTAATCTTACGTCGACATAAAAAGTTATATTGACGCTCTCCAAGAAACTATCGAAGATGGTGGAGGCTGTTGGAAAGCGGAAGGAGAATAAAGATAAGTCTTTGTTATTGTAAAGGATGAAACGGGAGAAATGAGCAGGGCATGCTGCAGTGTCTTTCCGTCTGGAACTATATTCGTAAAATGAGATGAAAGATTTGAAGATTTTGACAGAAACTAGTTTAATAATAACTTAATTTAACTGTCTTGCACATTGGGGTTTACTCTCAACGTTACAGAATCTTCCAACCTGCCAATAAAAGTTACGCAAGAGATGGGTCATTTTGTTTGAGTTTTAGTGGTTTCAGAAAAGTACTTTTACTTTCTCCGATTTGTTGTTTTCTTGCGCAATGACAAAATTTAAATGCCTCTTGCTGCCGCATAAGTACCACCCATCTCAAATTATGGGGAGTTTAAAAGCGACAATAAAATATTTGCTTCTCTTGTTATAGCTCACCCGACCGCAATCAAATGAACGTTAAGCCTACATTTTTAATTGTATTTTTGCCTCTTTGAGATAGGAAATATGGAATGGTTTACGATTGCACAATAATCGTACTATTGTTTTATTGCCGTATAATAAAGCAACGTTTGCTTTTTTATTATTGGGTTACTGACACAAAAACTTTCACCAACTTGTTTTCACCGCCTAGGAGTCTCCGTCAACCACAATGGCGACCCAAGATTTTTTACAGCCTTTATTACCGCAATGAAAAGGCATTAATGGGTGGCCCACGCGCATCACATCACAAATTTAAAAGGAAATGTGTGTGACATGAATAAATGACTGTGTGAGTGGTGTATTTTTTGGCCGCAGGACAACAAACCAGTTAATCATGAACAATCATTTGAGTAGATCATGCGGAGTTGATCAGAGCCGCTATTATTACTCACTTCGGAGCAGTTTACTTTTTTGGAGTAGTCCATCTAAACGCAATCTGAAAGTTATCTCAAGTGAGACATCTCATCCATCCCATCCGTCACTTGAGAAAAGAGGGTGAAGAAGAAGAAACGGTCCACAAAGAATTTCTAACATTCTTATATCCTCGAAACGGGTATTGCCAAATTTTAACTCAATTTTCTTCCAAACAAGAATTACTGGTGGTAGAGGATGGACACACGCAGCCAAGGAAAGAGTATATTTAATTTATATAAGTATAGTCTGTCAAGACTTCCTTTTTTAATGTTTCCTCCTTCTCTGTTTTCTTGAAGAGGAATAAAAAAATTGCGACGGGAAAGACTGGCGCATGGAGTACATCATTATGATCGCCATCACCATCGCCTCTTGAGAAAAAGCGGCTCCATTTTATAGCGGGACCCTCCATGAATTTTAGTAGTGTTTCGGGGTAATCTTCAGAATGACTCTAGTCATTGAAATGATTGTCGGATTTAACCCCGATGACGTAAAAGGTGAAGGAACCCATTTTTTGAAAGATATGAATGAACCTTAGCGTGGTACACTAGAAAGTAGAGCGAACTCTGCATTTTTCTCTCTCCGCGTTGCGTTACGTTACTTTTTTGCGAGCACAATGTTTACTTGGCAAGTGATTTGTTGGTCACAGTAATGGATCCATTAAGGGAAAAGAAGACGAAGAGAGGGGAAAGCCGATTTTTTCTGTTGATTTTAACGGTGTTTCGTTTACTCTGGTCTGAAACCAGGTACAAGCATAGATCTTCTTTTGGAGGAGAAAACGACTACTTTAAAAATATTATGAGCTCAAAACGAACATTATTGGGAGAAATGCGGTAGTGGAGAAGGAAATAAAAATCTTCATTTGCTCCCATTTCTTCTGCTCTCCCTCTCTCTGTTATTTATCAATACAAGATAAGGCTGAGAAAAGTATGCAGGACAAAAGTGGAAAACAAGACAGAAAGAAAGCAAACAAAAACAATAATAATAGGAGCCGGAATAGTATAGTCGGGGAGTGATTTTTTTTCTAACAATATATTTCTTCCTGCAGAAGGGAACGGCGGAAGTACCCCGTTCTTTCTTCTGTTCCCTTTTTATAGTTGTTTCAACAAGAAAAGGAAAAGTATAGAATATTTTCTGGATACATTAAATGGCTTCATATATCCTTGTAGAGAGTATCATTTCGTAATATCCGATATATCAAAACAGAAAATCACAAAAAAAGATTTTCTACTGCCTAACAAATGTTTCTCTTGAAAGAAAAATAGCTCCATAATCTAACATAATAGAGAATACATTCATAATTTTGTTTTCGTTTGAGAGAGAAGTAGGAAAAATGTGTTCCATCGTGTTCGTAGTTTGGCGATTGTTGGGAAAAGTCATACATGAATAGGATAATATAAATCACGCGTTGACGATAAGGGAAACATTGATCATTTTGGTACAATGTTCATTATTGAGGAACGCCGGCTTTTCGTATTATTGGTTCAGTGAGAATGGTTGGGTGGTCGACTAACAAATAACATGTAATGCAGCACTAATAGATACAAACACGCACCGATGTCGCTGTCGTTCATCACGACTCCGATTAATTCCAGATGGAAGGGTGCATTGTTGTTCGGATGGCATTGGAAATGTGTTGTGATGTGCGGAACAAAATAAATGTCACAGACTTCGACAGCAGAATACTAAAAATTGATGAAAACGGAACTCTTTGAAATAGCAAATTAAACTGGAAACGATAGGAAAATACGGTAATGCCAGGATCCCTAAGCTCAGGGTCAGCCATGCATATCAGGTTCACGGAGAAACGGTGTTAGCTGTTACTGCAGGGTACATTGATGTGATGTGAACTGTAGACAATGAATGATGTTCCGTAGAGTTCAGTTATGGGTAAAGCACTAAAAGCATGCCTTGTGGTAAAGAAAGGTTACATCCCAGACTTGTCTGGGTGGCCTGAAAAAGAAAGTAAAAATTGAACATCTCTACTTTTTCTTATACATTCATTGGCTCTAAGCATTTTTCTGTTTTGTATTTTGTTATTTTCTTTTACAAAACTTTTCTCTCAATTGGCCCGGATTAGTTTTGATTGTGTATAAATAATTTTGGAGCAGAAGCAGACGAAATTTGATAAGCAGATTTTGAAGAAAAGAAAATCGAAGAGAATTTTCTGTTTCGGATGCTTTCTTTACGGTTTTGCTATGAGGCTTTAGTAAAGCAACATAACAATTAAATAGAAAGAAAAAAATGTATCTTTTCCAATAAATATGGAATAAGTACTTTTTCCTGAAGCAAAAATAGAGGAAAAGTTACAAAAAATAGCTGGCACTGGTGTTGAAGGAGTATTAGTAGGCCGTACACACATTCTAAGAGTTTGATTCAAAGTTTCAGATTGAAAAACACATACATCACAAATAAAAAAGAGAAAGACCGAAGTGTGGAAATAAAGTGGAGGGAAAGCTTTGGATAGTAAGAGTTTTACCTGGAATGGTGCCAGGAAAAGTAGAGAAGGGGAGAAACGTATTATATCCTTTTCTACTTACTTTAGTAAAGAACTCTATTTTCTCATCTTTGAAGCTCTCATTGGCTTTCAAGTAATTCTGACTCTAATTCTGTTTTAGTATCATTCATTTATCCAGGACGTTTTTCAGGTGATGTATCACTGAACATAAAATTACAGCAATACATTAATACTTTTAATGGTTGTGTACCTCATGACTCAAGTAGCGAGTTTGGTTTGCAACTGTAAGCAAAAGTATGATCACGATTTCTATGAAGGCTCCCTGTGTTCTTGATGTACCTAAGTTGTTTGTTACAGAAAGTTGAATGAATCAACAACAACAACAGCACACATGCCACACTCAAACATTTACTCGTCTTTTTCTCCTTTTGCTGGCTCCGGAAATTGAAAATATACTGACAGCGAGGAGAACGACAAGGAGAAAAGGAAACCAATAAAAAATATTTATCACATTTCTTGGCGCATTGTATACATGACACTATTGTACAAGGGGTGCATTATTGCTCGCGGAGAAGAAGAAAGGTCTTTGCATTGGAAGGAAGAGTGTCGAGTAGTTCGTAAGCACTTATCAACTTGTAGCAAACTATCACCGCTGCCATCATCATCGTCTTCTCAAAGGGGTATTATTGAACACAATATTAAATCATTGACTACTTTTCTCTGGGCGATGGGAATAGTGCAAGTGCTGATGTATGGCATTTAATAAGTGGAAACATAAGTGGCTTAAATACGCTTATCGTAAAGACCAAACAAACTAACACATTTAAAAAAGTTGTGCTGTTCAGTAAATGCGGTACTCGCGAAATGACTACTGTTAACGTTAACATAACTAAAATTACTTATTTTATTACATGAATTCAAAGCTTAACATTACCTTCTCAGAGAGAAATATTATGATTTAACTAAAGTAATTATATAACAACTCTTCCAGGTTGCGCAAGTTAACGTTAACATAACTAAAATTACTTATTTTATTACATGAATTCAAAGCTTAACATTACCTTCTCAGAGAGAAATATTATGATTTAACTAAAGTAATTATATAACAACTCTTTCAGGTTGCGCAACATTCAATTACTCTTTTCACACTTGTCTAGTTCCGCAGAAGTCACAACATAAAAATTAAAATTCTGTACGAAGTTGAGTAATAAAATGAATAATACTACACTTTTAGCTTCTGAAAAGATTCAACTGTTTAATTCCATAATTTGTTAAGGTGCCTCTCTCGTTACCGCATTTCCCTGTAATTTTACTTTCCTTCAATTTGCGCAAGAAAGAGAAAGATAACATTTATATTTTCTGACGAATGTTTTTGAATGTAGCACGACATGAATAATAAATGAGTTCGATCAAGAACTTACAGCATGTAGTTAAGTATGGCTTACTTTATTAGCTTTGAGTCTTCCCCTCAAAAGAAAAAAGATGTTTAAAGGAATTTGAACAAAGAGAAGGAAAATGTAGGTTAAGGCTTTTAAAGCGGAAAAACTTTATTTTTTGCTGACTTCTTTATCCTGCATTTATTGCAATGCTTCAAGCAACTACAACGAAGTTGAGAGTGAAAAAAGAGAAGAGTCAGCTTAAAGCCCCACAATTTGAATTATGCTTCGGGTGTGTATGTGGTTCTGTGCGTATGATCATGATCAGCAGAGAAACGAGACAGATATTCTTCAATTTTCTAACCGACTGACTTTTCTGATTTTCTGGATGGCTGGGTCTCACATCATCTTCATTTCATTTTTTCAACACACAGAAAAAAAATGTGGTTCTATTGCTGCTCTATCTGTTCGCCCTTTTTCGGGGAAACGAAAGAGTGGAGGAGAGGAAACATAGATATTATTAGTTAGATGAACGCAATTAGGTATGTTGCAAGTTGCAAAATCGGAGATGGAGACGGGGGAGAAGAAAGTTGATGATGTCTCTTGTGATGAGATTAAAAAAACCACATTCTATTTTGTCTTTTCTGTCGAAGAAAGAAGGCACAAAAGAAGGAGGGAGACGGAAAGTTGTCTAAGTGGATTTAGCTATAACATAAAATAAAACGTTTTCAGGGATGGGAGACAGAGGGGTCGTCAATAAACAATGTTGCCACTTAGTACCAGAGTTTCTCACTCCTAAATAGGCTCTAAATTGAATTCAAGTGTCCCTTTCATGTGTTCAGAATTAATAGTTTGTAAATACTGTCTTTTGAAGTAGGTAGTTCCATAATGAGATGAAGAATAGGAAGTAGAAATGAGCGTTTGATAGGCTGGACTCTGAGTTTACATGGAGTGAAATAAACGACGTGACAGCTTGAGTTGTAAATATTGTAATATTAGGTAAAGGTTTAGGGGCTTTCTGGAAGGCGAAGTATTTGGACTGTAAATGTAATGAATGTCCTTTTATATTTATACATAATATTCGCAATATGCTATTAATACTCTGTAGCTACAACATAATCTGCAAAAGCATCATTTCTCTGGATGGCATCATATCACACATCTCAAGAGAGAAAAGACTAGATGCTGAAAAAGCGGCACATAAAAGGTACTCCGTTTTCACAACCAATTTCTTGATACGCAAAGGAGATTGTCCGAGTCAAAAAGAAAAGTGAATAGGGAATTAATTATTTTTCATCTGACCTCGTTTCATTTCTTTTGAGAGGATTTCCGAAATATTTAATTGACGGGGTAATTAAGTTCATGTCGGTTCAAATGTATGAAAAATTTATTTATATCAATACATCATCATGCAATTTTCTCTTCGCTGTTGGTGTAGTTTATTCAATATTTTGAGCAATTGACTTCACCGAAAATGTTTACTTACAATTTTTGTTTTTCTAGAAATAGTATTAGACTAACGCCTGCACTTGATTTGGCGTGACGTCAAAAAGTGTGTGAAAATGAAATATGTAATAATTACCATCTGATGCTTGTTTTGATAAAGGCAAGGATTAATTGACATTAGTAGTTTGATTAAAAGCAAAGGGATTAGTGTTTTGAGTAGAATGAGGGAAGCTGTGACATGTTTCTGATACAAAAAATGGAGCATTTTCTAATCCCGGGGGTGGAAATAAAAGAAAACAACCGACATAATAACAGAAAAGATGAGATGCTATATTGGTTGTTACGCAATATACGGACAAGGGGATATGCACTGGGTGTCATTAAAATTGTACAATATTGTCTTCGTTATTGAAACCTTTGGAGTTGTGCTCGTTTTAATGACCACACAGTGCCGACAGGATAAACGTGTTCATGTAGCAAGTAACTGGAACTGAAATGGCAGCAGTGAATCCTTTAATTATCACATTTTATGACCTGGCTCAATATTACAGGTTTGGGGTTTGAGCTCAATGTTGAAATGCAGAGAGAAGGAAATAAAAAGCGAAATGAGAAGTATGTTAAATGAACGAAATGCACCGTTTCGTTTCACTTTTATTGTGGCCGTTTTGGATTTTAGCAAAATGAGAAACAATAAAATGATACATGGTGAAATTCGGAGTGGAGGATATAACGTATTCCATTCCCATTTTATAATTCCTAAAGACTTTGCTGTGGCATGTGAGCTTGCTTCGGTTATGCATAGGTAAGGTTGGTGCATAATTAAATGCATTGGAGAAAAAATGAGAAGGCTAGAACTAACTGTTAAAAATTCTTGTTATTTAATATTGTATAATATTAACTTTATTGAACATCATCAGCAATAATGTTGATTCATATAATATATAATCATTATTATTATTAATGGTAATAATTTTTATCATCATACTTTAAGATTTATTTTTATTCATATTTTCATATTATTATTTTCCATTATTCGTAATTTTATGACTAATTCTTAATCTGTTCCATTATTCTTCTAGTCAGCGTAATAATAATTATTATCTAGAGGTATAGTTTATATTGTATTTATATTTATAGAATAGATTTATTAATTTAAAATTTGGTGGTAGTGCTCGGCTGAAAATAATCTAAAGAGAGTTTTATTGTTTTTCAAGCCTTTCTTAACAATGTCTTGAACAATAGTTTCTCCTTCTCTTTTCCCAAAACACACAATTCATACCAACACCATTTCTTTTTAAAAATTTAATTTAATTCAATTAATTTGTCGGTTACATTTTCACGTTTGACTCACCTTCGATTTGTTCATCACACCCAACTTTCACGCAGTAGCACTGGAAAATTCATTTCAATTCAGTTTTGAATAAATTTTGTTGTTATCATGAATAAAGTTTGAATCTCTTTCCTTTCTTTACAATTTTTGTTAAATCTTGTTAAAATTCCACATTTAACGTTTTAAGACATACCATCATAGATCATTCTACTTAAGAACATGTACTTATTTTATACACACCTTATGACGTTTGGATATCAATTCATTATTTATCTTTATTTTATATTATTTTCATATATATAATGCTTATTTAATTTTTATAAAACAAGACAGGCGAACACTTTCATTTTCCTAGCCAGAGCTTCTCATAAAATTGTAATGATGCAGTTAAATTGATATTATTTTATTCTTCGATTTTTTCTCACTGGCAGCAAGCAAGCCTTGTTTTCAGGCAATCACCTGAATTATTGTGATTTTACCTGATTCGCTTCTGGAGTATGTTACGACATCAATTTTCGTCAACAAGTGAATCTTACAACCACTGACGAAATAGTGACGATAATTAATGTTTTTTAACGTTTTAGATAATGATTACACTTTTTAGACAATGATTTTATCTCATTTACACCCACCGCATTTCCCTAGTTTTGTATAACCGCATTTTTAATTTAAGAAATATTCTATTGGCTAATTAATAATTAACTTTATCCTAGTAAATTCCATCTAGCCTTTCCCCATCCCCATCTATTGATATAATATTTTTCTCTAATTCATTTCTCAATGATTACATTAGGATATTGAATAGTTAGTATAGTATTATTGATAATGGTACAGTTAATGATTCTATGCTGCTGTTTTGGAATATTTTTCTCAAGTATAAATTTGTTTTCATCTTTCCTCACGAAGAATTTTAAGTATCAAGATGTTTGTAATTTAAAACCTTGATACCACTTTACCAACTTTTAATAAGAATCTAGAACACCCATACTAAGATAAGTTATCATTACAACATTGAATAATAACATTAATGTAATGAAATAATATGATTGTACTTGCAATAGAAGGAGGAGACATAAAACAATTGCACAATCATTATTCGAAAAATTAGGTACACTATTGTAAATTGACAACAAATCAGTTTTCTTCACGATTATGTACCTATATAATAATTTAATAATTTACAATAAATTAACTATTCATTTCTTGCTTACCGCCAGTCATTATTTAGATGATCAATGAATGATCAATAGGAAATGAAAATGTTGAGAATCAGATTCAGCACCAGCAATTTAACTTTCAATGCAATCATTATTTAAAAATAATTTACCGGTATACACGTAATAAAATTCTTGTTAAATTCAAAGGGACAGCTCTAATATTTTTAGACGTCTACATTAATTATAATATAAATCATATAGCATTTAGACAGCAGCACCAACCTAACAAACGCCTCTTGAAGTTATAAAAACCGAAAACGTAGTCTCTAGTTTAAAAATCACTTTTGCTGTAAAAATAGAATTCATCAATGAAATTTATATTGCACCAAATTTTCTAGACCTTAGAGTGGTCATTAAAGCAGTAAAGGCTGCTATACTTATAATCTCCGTATTATTGATCAATTCCTTCCTTACCTAGAGAACAATTACAACGATAAACTTTTCTTTGAAGCGTTTGAAATATTTTTCGTCTATAATAAGTTTGGAAAAGAAAAGAAATGACGATACCAAGAATTATTTTGGGAAGCTTATTAATTAAATTAAGACTTGAAAAATTATAATAATAACAAAAGAGAGTACATTAATATGGAATATAAGAAACATAAAAGCAAATTTGCACATAAATGATAATTAATATTTTTAGTTAACAATAATCAGATTTTCTTCTTACATCTTACCAACGAAGTGAAAAAACATTTTTATTGTTGTCAGTTACACTGGTTTAAATTGGATAGTCTTACTCCTACAATAGAATTTCTTTGTAGTTCTAAGTTCTAATAAAACAATTTTCGGAGATGAATGACAAGTAAAACAAGTTATGTATAATAATAATAATCAGTTGGTTAAATTTACTCTAGTTATTGTTGTAGCAGAAGTAAATTGAGATTTGATGTAGAATCTTAAAATTGTTATTGTTTTTTCAGCTGCGTTTTGATAATCAATAAAAAGTTATTTTCACGTTTATATAACAGTAGGCAAGTAGCCTTTTATTATGAACTAATTGTTAATCTTACGTTAATTGAACCACTGTAGGAATTTTCCTTCAGAAAATTAGTAAATTATTATTATTGTTTGATACTTAATGATGATGATATTTTGCCCAAGAATAAATGTAGCATATTAACATTATTATCATTACATTACATACTTACTAAACAATTACATTAGTTACGTTTATGGCTACCATCACCAGTAGTTAATTTGGGAGAGTAGAGTATGCATTTTCAGTAGCTTTTAATTATTGTAAAATTACATTTCACTAAGTCATTAATTAATGAAATACAATATTATAATGATATGTGTGGTATTGTTTCCTCTTGCATATATAATTAACGTATATTATGTATATTTTTACGAAATCACGTATGCTTTCAACAGATTTTTATATTTTTGATTTTGTTGATGTAAAATTGTGACACTTCTATCTACTTGTCATTTGTTGTTCATATTTGTTTCAATAGATTTTAGGAATGGATTTCTCGATCTACTTTCGACAAATCAACTTTTATGGTTTCCTACATGCAAAAATGGAACCGTTTCCCTGCAAAAATCAGATATGCTACGAATCAGGAAAATGACTCTTGTAAACTAATCGGTGACTGACTACTTTTTGTATCGTTTTATGATAAGCTTTGAAAAGTAAATTTAATCACCTGGAAATTAACCTCGAATTCAAGTAATTTCACCGATGCGTCATTGTCGGCTTTTATGCTTGTAATTTAAACTATAGTTTTGCTATAATTAATTTAATTGTTGTAATCTGTGTTGATATTTGCAGTATGTTCTTGTTGTTACTTTCACTATTAATTGATTAATAATAGCTTTTAAATTGTAAATTGATTATCATCAACTTTGAATGTAATTAACAGTGTATTACTGTATTGAAGATGTAGTCATAATAATCATCTTGAGAATAGTTCATAATTAATTTAATGTAATCAAGTAACGATTAATAACATTAATGTAATGTGTAATAAAATGCGTTTGTTTGGGTTCCTTTCTGTTTCCATTTTCTGATATGTTTAGTTGCATGTATGGCATTCAAGTTGTATAGTTGAAGTAGTATATTTTAGAACTACAAACTAGTGCAGTATTAATGTATTTTATAGCCTTTCATTTTTTGTCATTGTACATAATTATTTATATCAGTAGCAGCAGTAAGTAGAATTTTTAGTTTTAATTCCTTATAGATATAACAATATTTTTCACCATTTACCTGATATGTTTGGATTTTCAGTTTTGATAGTTTTTAGTAACTTTTGTGGTAGTACAGAGAAGTACAAGTAATTAATTATTATTTCTAATAGTAATATTATTATTCATTGCTTCGCTTACACCTACATAATGATGTCACAGAGCAGAACAATCGCAAAGAAAACAGTTTTATAACAAAAATAAATTAATTGTTAAGATATTCTACTTGTACTGGCACAGAGTAAACAGTACAATACTACCTCCAAACACAATCACAACATGAAAATTACTGGTTTAATAATATCGGTGCGAAAACAGCATCCTGAATTAGGTATGTACATGTTTTTATGCTCCTCTGTAATAAAAATCGAGATAAACCATTTTTGAAAACCAGTTTTTCGACGTTTCCCCCATTTTACCTTTCTCTACTTTATTCGTCGTATAATTAACAAGTAGGAAGTATATTACTTTTGTAAATAGAATTTGTTAACTTTTGATTACACCTTTGGTTTGTTAATAATTTTCGTAACAAATCGTACAGCTAAGGAGACTCTTCTTTCTCTTTGTAATTGACAGTAATTAATTATGCTTAATTACTATTTACTAGCCCTATTTTAATTTACACTACTTTGCTACAACATTTTTTTCTAGTCAAAGTCCTCAAAATGTTTAATTAAATTCACCTAAGTGTAATATTGCACCAAACTTTCAGCTAATTTTGCTTAACCAATATTAATGCATTGTACAGTTTTATTGATTCACTTTAACTTATAGAAAACTTCTTCAATTCAGTTAATATTTTCGTATTGGTAATATCGTAAGCTGTTTTGCTTAATTACCTATTTTTATTATAAAGTAGAATAATATTAATAATGTATTTTATGTACAGTAATATTTAATTTGATATGCTAAAATGTCTTTATGACGTCCATTTTCATCTTTAAAAAACTTTCATTTTCCCATCGACTGTTTTGTCAGCAACGTGTGCTACACTACATTGCAAATGTCCCCTTTGCTAAAAATTCTCCATTTCACTTTTGATTTCTGCTTTTCCAGCTGAATTTATTCGCTTCTTTAAGTTTCCTCTTCTTGATTCAAAATAAAAATCAAACTGAGGTAAAAATGAAATTCCAATAATCTGTGGAATCTTTCACCCGTTAAATGATATACGCGTATCTGATGGAAGAGACACCTTCCTTCTGGATTACCAAAAAATTAAATGCTTTGCATTGAACAAACGCTGACGGAAATCTTAAAAAATATTTATTACGTACATGATAATAATATTATACCACTTACACTTTTACTAAATATACGACAATTATTCGCTCGGTCCTGCCGAATATGTATATGAGTCTGGTATTTTTTCTGATTTTAGTATTAATATTTTTAAAAAAGGTTACCAGTAAAAAATTCTGGTGGTGTGGGATTCGAATCAGATTATTTAATTAATATTTTTCTACGTATTTAGCTGACCTTAAATTTAACACCCCTACATTGTCAATTGTAATGCACAGGCTGATTTTATTAAACGAACAGTTAGATTTGCAGATAAAAACAAAAATTCTACGAATAATGGAAAAGCTGAAGCGATCTCCTTTTACTGTTTGATTGTATTTGTCATCCATTTCTCGGATAAACCGGAGATGCTCTGATCGCACTTGAGTTTGGAATTTTCAATACATTGTTATATTATTGTATTATTTACCTGCTTTTTCAAGTCACGCCAGCAATTTTATTAAAATGAATAAGCTTTCTTTTCAAATAAATAGTTTCATGCTACAGTCGTATTAAAGTTTACAACTAACGTTTAAAACATTATTAGTTACAACTAAATGACTTAATAACAATTTGATATAAATTATTTAGTTTCCAGCCGATATTCAGAAGCACCTCGATTGATTTTTTTTCTTTTCTGATGAGAAAATAAAACGGTACCTGTCAATCCATAATGTCGAACGAAGAGGTTTTTTCTTTAGCCTATTATTACAGTTATTGGAGCATCTTTTATGTATGTAACTTTTTAAGCCCTACTATCTGCTGGCGTTTAGTTTCGCTTCACTTCATACAGTGGAATTGTATTTGTAGGAATGATATCAAAACGCACATCAATTTGTTTGGGAGCACCTTTTAAATTTGAATTTTTAACGCCTTTTTAAAATTAATTTAAGAAGCAAAACCGTTATTTAACCGTTGTTATAATGAAGAGGAAACATGAAAAGAAGGAATGTTTTGATTCCAGTAGAATCAGAAGTACAAACACAAAGTAGCCTTACTGCAGCAATAGTTTAATTAAATTATGAAATAACTTAGTAGCCAGTTCATGTTGTAAACACTCAATCAGTAAATCAAGTAATTCGGCAACCTAACGCCAACGACGTTTGGAGTTTAAAATAAGCTTATACTGTTGCTGCTCCCTTTTACTTCATTGAGAACCTACGGAAGTTTTCTATTGTATTGACATTTCCAAAAACCTTTGAAAGTCACCATTACGGATCATTTGCAACTTTAAAATTACTGCTACTTACTCTCAGCAAACAATATTTTCTTATTTATTTTACTTGTTTTATACCTATTTATAATTAAATATTTTTACTTATCCTAATTATTAATATTATTATCATGTCATTGATGAACGTTTCTTCGGCGTTGACGAGCTTAAATGTAAAGTAAAAGTTTGGAACGCAAAACAGAAATGAATAGGGGTACGATAATCAGGAAGAGGTGAGAGACAGGGAGCAATTATTGTTTTTCTTCAGTTTTTTGTTCTGGTTTTACACTGCGCTGTCACTAAAAATCTTCTAGCATTTTTAATTCTTTTTCCGTGCAGTAATATTTTTTCATGAAAGGTACGAATAAAATTTACTTTTGTCGTAGACGAAGAAGTACAGTAGAAGTAGTGTAGTAGTCGTAGAGAAGAAGTAGTACTCGGTGGTTAAGCAAGCATCCGAATCTCGTCAATGAGGCAAAACATGGACAATGGCAATGGTTGCTGTAAGAGGAAACAAATCAACGAGAAAACTACTTTACAGTCTTACAAAAGAGAAACTTTACACTTAGAACAATAAGAATACATGGGCTGACGTGAGAGGGGGAGAGGAGAGTTAGAGGGAAGTATTTATTTCCTAATACTTTCATTTTTAATTCTATTCATATCTTTATGGAATTATCTCCAGGTACTCTTGCGTTTTATCTATTCATTTCGTTAATAAATCAAATCAACCACAAAATATTTAAAGAAACGGTTTACATTTTGTTAAGAGTGGAAAACAAGATTTAAACAAATCAATTAATAATATGAATGTGTTTTCTAAACGAAATGCTTGCTCGGAAAATATCAGTGTGATTTCACTAGGCATTCATTATGTCAGTTAGCTAATAGGAGAATTCTTAGTGCGTGTGTTTGTTTGTGGCAGAGAGTCAGTGGCACGAATTACAATGTGTTAATCTGATTAGTAATAAAAGATTGTTGTTGTTTCTTACATCGTGTGGAGTAAGTGGATGCTACGTACACAAACATACTAATATTTCTTTTAATAAACCAGAACAACAATGACAAAACTTTGAGGAAGAAAAATGCAGTTTAAAAAATAAAAATGTTAATGGTTTTATATCATAATATGAATGTACCTGAAATTAGCTACCAATATAGATTATTTCTTCTAAAAATTGATTAAATAGATATTTTCATGAACACACGAGCACTATCAGAAGTACAGTTTGTGGTGGATTTCACTCTTTTACACCGCTGCCTCTACTACTGGTAAGAAGCGCGACTTTTTATTAGGATTTTATTTTATTTTATACCTAGTTTATTATTATTTTGTTACTCGTAATAAATTTTAGTGAGTCAACTAAACAAAAAAATAGTCAACTATAAATCTGACGATTAATGAAAAGGTAATATAATAATAATAATAACGACTAGGTTTTATTCATTCCAGAAAGAAGAAAAGTAATACTAATGATAATAACTTTCAAACTTTTGAAGTGAGTTTGTTATTTATTTAGGTATTTATTATATTTTAGTGTCGTCGACCCCGATGATAAAGGAAGTAGACTCCCACTAAAACAATGAGAATTATTAATGCCACTATTAAAATGATACCTAAGGTGACCAGAAGTTCTCCCGTTACGATCCGGTTGTGAACATCGCCATTTGAACATGGTTCTTTTGTCTGTCCAAGCATGGCTGCAAAAGAATTTCCAAAACACCCCCAATATTACCTTTTGGCCAGACAAAGATGCTGTAGCACAGCCTCTGAATAATAAATGGCTTTAATAACTGAATTCGTGAGTTACGTACACGTAGCTTGCACTAATTGTGGCAGATATTTTTTCCAGAAGGCACACTGCTTGAGTCTCGGACCACGTCCGATGGTGACTGTCTTGGTCGCGTTAACATTCAATTCCACAAATTCCCGTCCATAACTACGGTAGGTTAAAAGGGAACAAATGTTTGCAATTTTACTTTCTATCGCATATTCAACATACGTGCGCAAAGATACTTAATTTGCATAACTCACGCGGTATGAACGGGCCAATACAGTTTGTTCCACGTTCCGTTGGGGTAAAGGCTTGGATTCCTTCAGAATAAAACAAAGTTGGAAATTTTAAGCCTATCTTATAAAACTGAGATCTCCAGTATCCATTATCAAAAGATCGTAAAACATTTCTACAAACGGCTAGAATACAAAACTAAAATGGTAATAATTGATTTACCCCGTTTTGGCAAAGTTGGCCCAGTAGCGCATCATAAGTCGGCTGAGCTCAACTTCCTGAGGTGCGAATCCCTTTGAAGGATCGAGTGGCTCACCAAAAATAAAATTGATTTCATCCGCGTGCATCACTCCTGTCCACGAGGGCCATGGGTGTTGAGAGGATCGATGCGTGTAATAATACATGTATATATAATTACCTGCCTCAGCGTACCTACGAAGAAGAAAAGAAATTGATGAATTAGTGGCTGCCATCTGGAAGTGGTGCACTCTGTAATTATTAAGTACATTAGCAATTTCTCTCTACCTCAAGGCCAACTCGTTGACATTGCAAGTGAAATGTTTGTCACCGACGATTTTATCGAGGTTATCACGATTCTTAACGGGATCATGTGGGTTGAGCCAGTCAGTGTACTCGAAAATGACGGCTTGCCTCGCTATATTATTCAGATAGGGGTTGAGTTCACGAACAGACTGGAGAAAGTCCTCGCGGTCCACAAGAACATTCTCCTTATTTTGAAAAAGGTTCGTTAGGTAGTAGATTATAAAGTAGTTGCCCTCCTCCAGATTGCTTCCCAGTAGCAAAGGCGTCTGTTTGAAGTGACCATTCTTTAGGGCCACCTCTGGCATCTCGTCCAGAAATGAGCCGTCGAGAACTGGCACAAATGGAAACTCACAAATTCCCAATGTCCCCCATTCTTTGGACACGAGCTCCGTCGAGTTGACTGTCCGCAGGCATGCCACTACATCATTTATCCTGCGAAACATTAAGTCAAAATTGTATTTCTTTCCCAATCATTCTTTTCCCCATTTCTTTCCAATTTACAGCGCTACAATTGTCCTACATAAATTAGCTGGGCCCGTCATCTACTACATCATCAGTTTACATTAACTTTTGATAGTCTCGCCTACCCAACTTCGTAATAAAACCAAAGCCGTAAGCCCAATTTAGGAGCATGGAGCAGCGCTGTCTACGATATACATGAATAGTCCCGTAATATACTAGTGACCTCGTTTGTTCGCATTGGCTTCCTGTGATAACTACCGTAAATTATGGAGCAGTAATGCTTTCTCCCTCTTTTCATTGTGGTACAAATTAGAGGAATGCATGCATGCATGCCCATAATAACATCCACTTTATTTTATTCACACAACTTTTATGTCTTATCGACACAGGAAAGGAGTAATTTTTTGGCTTGAGAAGTCATTTTCTTGTTGTGATAAAATAAGGCGGAAGTGACACAAAGACTACAGGATAATGATAGGGTGATGTGCGTTTAAGAATGGAGTCGTGCCAGTACCTGTTTTTGTCATGGGGGCAGTTAACCGCCTCAGCAAGGCGGAGACCGCGCAGAATGGACTCCTCGCGGGTAATGAGTGCCCAATTGGCGGTAGCACTCCCAGACTGAAGAATTGCCCGATTGTAGAGATTGCGACTCAACGGGCTGAGCAGATGCAGCGACACTGCGACAGCGCCGGCTGACTCGCCAAAAAGTGTCATATTGTCAGGATCACCGCCGAATCGCTCCACGTTGTCCTTAATGAACTGAAGTGCCATGAGTTGGTCGAAAAGCCCCGCGTTCCCGGGAACTTCGGGCGTTCCAAAGTACAGAAATCCTAAGGAGGCCACCTTGAAAAAGAAGCAGACGAATGACATGGTAGAAGCGTTATGAAATGCATGCAAATTGTAATTAATGGCGATGGTGAAAAATCCATTATTTAGAAATTAAACATTGCTTACCCGGTACTGCATCGAGACCACCAACACTTGCTGTGAGTGACAACAAAAAACATTAAATTGTAAACTTGTCAAGGATTAACGGCAAATGATTATAATATGAAAATTATAGACACAGTTGCACATCATAACCGAAGAAGTAGATTTGTGCTGGGGTTTCCAATCTTACTGAAAACTGTCTGATTGAGACTTTGAAAGGTTCAGGGAACAAACTTAAATTTCTCTTCGTTTTTAAAGTAATGGGGGTGAGAACTTGGCTAAGTGTCCTAAAGGGTGCGGGGTTAGCCTAACGGTGAAGCATATTATAGCTATCGTCTACGAAGTGATACTCCGCCTACAAAATGTCCCACTTGTGACATAGTTTGTGAAAATGAAGCAATTCTTTATAATTTTGTAATTTTTAAAATATCATAAAAAGTCTTACTTCTGTCACTGCCAAGGTTCGGTGATCATACACGTCCAGCGTGGAAGTGCCCGAGTAGAAACCTACCTCCGTACACCCAGATCATCACGGCCAGATTTGGAGGTCGATTGCTGCAAAACAAAGTGTAATTTAAAAAATCCAAATACATAAATATGAAAAAAGATGATGTCGCCGATTATTTGGTTGAAAGTGAAAAATAAATTAGTTTCACTTTTCTGTTTTTTCTACACATTTTATTTCTCCGGAATACACATACATTAAGATCGTTGTAACAAAATGGGGGTGGGGTCATCAGGTACTGCTGTAATACATTATTTAAGGAAAAGAAGGAAAGCTTGCGGAATGACTGTTGTTTTTGCCAGCAAGCGAGGGTATAAAATTCTTGAGAAAGGTGATAGCAATGTGTCTAGATCTGCCTGTGTAACGACGGCTCTTTTGTAGACATCGAAAGCAGTTTATTTTATGGGCTTCTGCCCTCTTAGTGACAAGGAGAACCTTCAGGCACCATTATGCGGTTTTCCTTTTGCATGTTCAATGTAAATACAACAACACTCGGAAAGGAATGAAGGAAAAATGCTGATGGCTGGCATTATTCTGAGCTGACGGGAGACAGAAAAAAATTTTCATCGCTTTTCTTCTTCTCTTTCCTTCCCTTTTCACAGCTTTGCCACGGCGTGAGAAGAGAAACATAAAAAGACAGAAGAAGCTTTCAATAGGGGAAATAAAAACAGGAGCAGCGGAGCAGGCAGAAAAAGCATTACATGTGTATGGAAAAATATGTATCTTCATTTTATTCGTCTGCTCCTTTCCGAGAAAACGTATTTTTTGTTTGCTTTGTTGTGTGTCAGTATTTTATTACTGTTGTGAGGTCGTAATATATTTAGTTAGCTTTCTAAAACGGGATTTTCCCTTACAATGCTGCAAAAACAATGCCTGCAACAGAAATGTAGAAGAAGAAGCTTTTTTGTTCTGGACCAATCGTAATATTTAATGAATAGAATTGGTCGTTTTTTATTCCTTATTGCTCCGGTATCTTTTTTTCATTTGCTGGTTTCGCTTTCCCGAAGAATATATTGCACAAGTAAGGGAATAATTGCTCGAGAAAATGGGCATTCTTTTCCTGTTCCTTTCTCCATTTTGTTACTGGGAAAAGCGATTTCGTTTTTTGGCACGAGAGAGAAAATTTATACAGTGGCAAATTTGATTTTTATATGTATTTTTGGTGCAGTGTTCCATGAAAAAGGAATTGTGAGCAGAACCGAAAACGAGATGTTACAAAACTTTAAAGATACGCAATCACAAAATTGGCAACGAAGAATTAAAAATGTCACGATTGTTTTGTCGGCGAGGATAAGCGGTGATACATAGCAAGTGTGGGGATATGTTACGTTACATACGTACCTTGGTGCTACGACGTTTAGGTAGAGGCAGTCCTCTGAAAGTAAAGTGTTTGGATTCCACATAGCAGCGCCAGCGAAATCCGGAAATAGCGTGTCAATAATTTGTGGACAGGAGTTGGGCGGGTCACGGGTTTCCTTCACGCCTGTCCACTTTTTGATTGGACGAGGATGACGAAATCTTAAGTTATCTATTGGTGGCTACGAAACGGAAAAACTTTTTACTCTCTAATCTTTGCACATTTAATGAACACTTCATTATCACATCAGCAGTTGAGTCCAAAGCTTCATCTTTCTTACCTCTGCGTAGGGGATTCCAAACCAGCAATCTACCTCCTCCTGCTGGGCGGTTTGCGCCCTGTCCCGAAATCCTCTTACCCATCCTAGAAGAAAGAGAGATATCATTGAGGTGTGGATTCTATCTTTTTAGATTGTAATCAATAAGAGTAAGAGAAAAAACGGTCTACCTTTCGTGGTTTCGACGAGAAGTCCATCGTCGCCTTTGAATTTCCGTGAGGCATCGGATTGCCTGACAACCACATGAGAACAGGTTAGTACCAGCTGGACAAGGCCGATGAAGTACCGATTTTGAAGACACATTGCTCATCTCAAGCGGCTTTCGCTGTGCAACTGTAACACAAACACCATTCAGCTATAATAAGTGTATGTAATTAGAAATAAATATGAAAATTAATTGATGCACCACTCGAAAAATTAAGCTTTTCTTTCCCTTCTCATCAATCTTCATTTCGGTAACCAGTCTGAAGTAGACTTGCTCATGAGTATGAGCCAATGAGAAAACTAAATAGATTCATTTAATAGTCGCATATTACACGCGCATCCATTTTTATCTGCACTTTTCCATTTCGTCTTTCGTTTCTACTTTGCCTTCTTTTTCTCCTTGTAAATATTTTATTCGAACTATTTCTCCTCTCTCCTTCTCACTAAGGCTAAATAGATGGAACAATTTATCCAAAATGAGGAAGAGAAAACAGTCAGGTCCGATGGGATTTCGTGTTTTTGTGGTAAACTTTTGCAACCGTACACACATTTAGCTACACCGTGGATACCTTTTCTTGCCTCAACTACAACCATGATTAGGAGGGTTGCAAATAGATCTCTCCTATTATACGCTAGAAGTTAAATGTATTATCAAGTACAAGTCAGTCCCTGTGTAACTCAGTCTGCCCATCTTCACAATTTTTGCTTGAGACCGTTATTTCTCCAGCTCATCCTTACAAAAAAACGCTGCATGCAGTTAAACCTTACAAAGGACTTTTTTCTTTATCTGTTTTTATGTGTACAAATGTGCCGATATGGGGAAAAGAAGTGAAACTTTGTTGGATGGTCTGTCATGCTTTTTCCCTTGTCAACATTACACTTTACATTGCTATTTGTGGCGTTTCGCTCTTTAAAAGGATAGAAAAAATGTGGACGGCTTTTCCAAGGGAAAAGTAATTTTAGTAACCTCTCTTACGAAAAACTTTTTATTGTTTCACCTCAATATTTCAACTTTTACACACGTGGAGCATTCAAAGATAAGCTGAAGGAAGGGAAGGCATAGGCTAATGATGATGATAAAGCGAAAAAGAAAAGTTGAAATCGATACAGGGAAGGAAACTCAAAAAAGTTTCTCTCGATATACTTATATTTTGCCAATAAAAATTCGACGCGATCACAAAAAAAGATTTCTAGAAAAAAAAGTAACTCCGATTGGGTGGAGTAAAAGTGATGTGTATTCGCGAATAAAAACATACTTTTTATGACTGAGTGTGGTTTGGTGTAAGAAAATTGACATTTACAAATTTTTCTCATTTATTTGCTAGACTTTGACTATCATTGAAGTTCCACACTGCAGTCAAAGATGTATAATATCACATAATTTGGTAAATTCTTGAGTTTGGTTCCAGTTCGAGCAAGGCTGCACCTCTGGGCCTGGTCTGATAAAGATTAAGTTAAAACTTCGTTAGACAAATACTTAATGTTGATATATTCGTAGATTGGTCGATTAAAAGACCACTCCAACAAAATGCAGATTTTCATATACCCGTGTTGTTTTTCTGTTTTGTTAAATTTTAAAGAAGAGAAGGCGTGAAAATATGTAAAGCATCTGGCGTGGCTGTGAGAAAAAAGTGGTCAATTTTGCCACAAGTCGATACAGAAGTTTCTCGCCGTAGCAGCACACTAAAAGCACTATTGTGTCCTAGTGTAGTAACAGTAGAAAATCCACAAAGGTCACACAGTACGTTCTCTTCAATTTATTTCTCCATAGACGTGGCCACTAATTCTTGAAGCAGAACTGCGCTTTTTCCATTTTTCAATTCAATGTCCATTACTTATGCAAATGTATATATTATACAATTTTGTGGTGTGCACGCAGTTTAAGCATAAGTTTTAGATTTGACATGCACAAACACTTTCACACAGTCACACGACACCTCACCTAATCTTCCTGCTCCATTTCTCACAGCAGCCACACATCGCATTATAGCACAGCTACACAATAGAAGATTAAACGAAACTTGTGGAAAGTTTTGGGGCGTGATACTTCTGGTGAAAGACGGAGATCGACGGCCACGTGAAAATTATAATACTTTTGATAAGATGTTGGAAAAGGGGTCACATTTTTGTAACCTCGTGAGATAACACTAATTACATTACGAGCTTTTTGCATCGTCTAATTATTATTCTGTCAAGTGCAAAGTCACATTTGTACTGGAAAGATTCATATCAATGCACATCAGTCTTTTCGTATTGTCAGGTAATTTAAATCTGCAAAGCGTACATTACTTCATCTAATAATTTCGTCACGAAGGATAAGGATTCGGCATTAGGAAAGGAATTTTTCTTGCAACCCCTTTCGTTTCAAGAAAAAATATTTTGCTTTGTTGAAACAAAGTTCCTACGATAGCAGCGTCAACATTGCTGAACGGTCCCAGCAATATTCATGTGTGCGCAGTGCCGAATCCAGACACGCATGCATGTAGTAAAGTAATGAAACATTAATGTTGTGGTGTAGGGGGGATACATGTTTCTGGATTAGGTAGTTCATACATCATTGAGAGGAGAGAAAAAAGCTCAGGTGTGATATCATCTCACTTCACTATTTTTCTCTCCACTTCTTCTGTATATATTTTATTCTTGGATTTTTCCTCGCTTAAAAAATAAAGAAACGGGTCTATCTCAAAAATTGGGGAAAAGAAAGAAGGCGCAGGAAATAAGCGTGAAAAATAGAGAAGAGAAAGCTGCTTTCTCTAAGGAGAAAAAATTCGTTTTAGTAGAATCCTCTTTTGCAAGCTCTCTCTCTCTCTTTCTCTCACTCTTTCAATCCCTTGTATTGTGGTACCCAAGGAGGAAAATGAAGAATATGTGTGTAGTGTGCCGGTGTGGATCGTGAAACATTGCAATCGATCAATCCCTTTCCCCACTTTGCAGTGGTGTATGTACAAAGTGTAAAAGAAAAACTTATGTAATACAATACAGCTCACAGACACACACGAGCGGAGAGTGTGAAAAGAAAAAAATGCATATAAAAAGAGAGAAGCGTGTTAAAAAGTTTGAAGAAAAATGTGTACTTGAGAATGTACATTTTGAGGCAACTAGAATATAATAAAAGCGTCAAGTATAGTTTCTATTATTGGTGTGTCTTCCCTACTAAATTTAAATATATATCTGCAACACATACAATCACAATATAGAGAATACACATGTACATAAAGAAAGGAGAGAGCTTTTGGAATGAGTAGAGGAGCAAATAAAAACTGCAGCATAAAAATCGTGTCTGACTCGTTTTTCGAATATTGGAGTTTTACATAACAGTAGAGAACTTGGTTTTTTGTCTTCAACCCGTCTTGACTAGAATCCGTGTCGTAATGCTGTACCCGATATTCGTTAGGAAACTGCCGAGACTGGCAAACTATAAAAGGAAAAGTGAGTAAGTGACTGAGCATTATGGGACAAAGACATGTATTCAAATGAAGAGAGTAAGTCCATTTTTAGGGATGGTTTCACTCTGGGATAGAAATGTAGGGTCACTTAAAAGCGACAAGCATTTTATAAGCGACGAACTTTTTGTCTGGTATTTTGAAAACAAACTTATAGACAAAATGAGAAATTCGTTTGAAATGGTATGTCACATGAATGGTTTCTTATAGGTGAGGGTATGAGAGTTTATTGTCTGGTACGTTTTGAGACTCGGCTAACAATGGGCAGCACACTTCAACTGAACAAGAACGGTTGGGTTTGGATTCTGAAGTACATTCTGTTTTCTCGCTGCGTTTCCTCGACGAAGCAGAGTATCTTCTCTTTTACCGTCACCGTCGATCATTCTCATTCACTGCAGATAAATTGAGTGCGAGAGAAAACACTCTGCTTCAAGGAGTGTAAAATATACACGTATACTCCTTCCCCGATTCTTTTCCTTTCTCCTAATTTCACTACTACATCATATCTTCAATCGTATACTCCGGAGTTTTTTTTACTGGCGTCGG
>VYYJ01001041.1:0-37965 GCA_021029165.1 Cyphoderus albinus
CCGAATATCTGGAGAACGGTTGAGAATTTTAAAAAAGTGCAAAGAATGATTTTAGCTTAAAATTGCCTCAAAAATCGATGTGCAAAATATTGCGGGTACCTCACCAAACACCCTGTATAACACACAATAGTTGTTTATTGCTACTTCTCTGCATTCAGGTGACGTTTACTTTTTGACCTGAGAGGCCACCATAATGTTTTAGAATCATTCATCCTTTTGCCAACGCTTCCGTTTCTCTAAAGATCTTACAAAGAGCCCGTCCGTCTAGTCCACAAACAATGCAAGTAAAACATGCTACGTAATAAAAACTTCAGTTACACAAACACGCTTAAAGGAAAAATTAATAATTGATCAGGGACAGCCATGAGGGATTTCTTATCTAAAAGTAGTCAAAGGTCTCACAGGTAAGACTTTTTTATCTTAGATAAGACTGTGCATTGAACTTTTACTATTTCATAGGCTGCTTTCCATGGAAGGAAAATTTAGCAAAGTCTCATCTCTTATCAGACAAGAAACGGTTACAATGGTTGTGGCTTTGGTGGGTACTCTGGTATCGGCTTCCGACATAACTTAAGATAAGAAGATTACTCCTCTACAGTTATTTTAGAACTCATGAAACATATTCTATCTCGTAGACTTTGCCATGGTATTGCCTATTGATATAAAAGCAATTCGCGTTTTGGTAAGGATAGACTGAGCTACTGTTAAAATGCGAGGCAGCACAACAAACGAGGGAAAGTTTTTGTTGATTGTGAGCATAAGGAAAATAGTGGGGCCGCCCGACAGCCAGGAGATAATAAAAAGCATATTTTTACTAGATTTACTTAAGCAAGCAGTTACATACTTAGTTATCGTAAGAGTGACCATCCTACATGAAGAAAGTTTGTCCTGATAAGTTTTTGCTCAAGTAAACAATTTTATTACATAGGCACGGATGCATATTAACTATGTATATTCATTTACATTCATGAAACTTTTTCCCTTGCTCTACTGTTGTCTACATGTGACATCTTTTACGGTTGCATGAACTACCTAGTGACAAGAAACTTTTTGTCTCCTGTCTTTTATTTTTTTCCACTTAAACGAGTAGAAGGGAGTAAATTCTTCTCTTTTGTTGTTAACGTAACTTATATGATACTAGACGGTACTTTATGTACGCGAATTTAGAAGTTGAATGCTTTTATAAAGTGCATTCTCATGTCTTGATTAGTTGTCATGAAAATTGCAACTTTTTGCATCTATTTATTTCTTGTGAGAATGAATAAGTTAGCCGACTTCAGAGAGTCGAAGAGTACGGGTGAGACAGATGGAAATTTATTGTTAAAACTGTTCTAAATGTCAACTTTTTAAAAATTTACGTCAACAGATTACTTTAAGAGAAAATAAGGACGAAAAATATTCCGGTTTTCTAAGCCGATATTGTACAGAAGCCAGCAGGAATGACATTCAAAGTAATTCTCAATGGACATAAAAAATTTAGAAACACAAGAAAGCTTCACGCACACAAAGCTGTAGGTATATAATATTATTTATTAATTTTTTAGTTAAACTTAAATGTTTGATGAAAGCAAGACTCATGAGCATATCTTCAAGTAGCAGTCACTCCTCGTACCCAAATTATATTTCACAGAATTTCATTCAGAAAATCTCTATAAAAAGCGTTTGAAAGCTTACTTTCAGAATTATTACCATACGATAAAGCCCTCGGTGCTTTAACAAAGAGTGACTTCACGTTTTTTATGTAGAACGCTTTCCTTGTGAAATTTCAAAAGCGAAACGATGTTTTTCTTGCCACTACTGTAAACACCATTATGCAAAGAAAATAATAGTAAATCCAGAAAAGGCACAAAAAATCCTGTGGTACATACAGCCAAGTAACTGTAGCAAAGTAAAAAATAACAGAATCTAGCGGAAGGTTTTGTTTTGATTTCAAACCCAAGAAAGAACAGACAGAGTACCTAAATTTTTCCTTCCTGCTGAGTCTCCACACCTGTCTGTCCTTAAAAGAGTTGAGCCGAGAAATTTCATCATCGTCGTGTTCAAACAACTCAAGGGCAGTGTTTCCAAACCTTCTTTATTACATAACCACATAAACTGAATTGGCAATCTCCACAGTTTTGTTTAAAAATAATTTTCCGTGTTAATGATCATTTGATTAGCAATTTTAAATTTTTCAACCTTTCACTCACAGTGAATTAAATTGGCCTGACATACTGATTTTTTAAACCTTCAACATAGATTTCGAAGTGAAGTACAATAAAAGTGTCAATGTACCTAAGTCACTTTTGAATGTTGCAAATGTCATCAATGATCAATCAATAATCTATTCCATAAAATTCTTTACACAAACATTGTAAGGATTTGCAAGTGGTGAAGCTTAAAAGCGTTTTTTTTTACTTATACTGCAACCTCACAAGTGAAAAGATTGGAAAAGTAAGTAAACATTGGAAAAGGATGGTTTAACCCAGGAAGCATATCTCTTCGTTCTAAATGTGCCGCCAGGGGAAAAGTCGGTCGGAAGTAGACGAGGGCATGACAGCATGAAGCATTGCACAGACAGCGTAACTATACACGTAAACAAGCTAATCATAAATAGGAAAAAATAATAATTTGCATGTAAGTTTATTTTGAGGAATGCTTTCCCGTAACTTATCGTCATGCATTTGTCGTTTATTGAAGCAACTTTTCACCAGATAGTGATGCAGTAGCTGGAAATGCTATTTACTGTTCTGTTTTGTAAGTTTCAGACAAAAATGGACACATCCGCCGACTCACAACGGTAGCCAAGACTATAATAGATTTTATAGTAGTGCATGCAATTCCAGTAGTTTGGTTTTAGGTAACTGAAATTTTGAGACGAACGCTTCCATTGAAAACTCCAATTCACGCCTAATGAAAGAGTTCTGATTTTGTTATGATCTTGTATCATTTACATGAGAAATATCTGACAGTGTTGATATCATCAATGAGCACATTGCATTACACTAATAAAAATACTACGTGCGCAATGGCGGCATGATGATGATGACATGACGATAATAATAATAATATTAATACATCTAATACAGAGCACGGCAATAAATGGGTTGTTGGTGGTGGTACGGGGAACAGAGAGTGCAAGCAGTAAAAACACGACACTGAAAAGTGTTGGTGGCGACGGAAAAGTTACGGCTACAGCTACTTCTTCTCACTTTTCGTGTGTTAATCGTAAAAGTGCAGTGGTGCCCCCGCCTTTATATTACACATCTTTTGCACTACCTCTTTTAAAAAATAAATTGGAGTGGTGAGAGTGAGTTGTGGGTGAGCGAACGTACAAGTGAGTGAGTGTGCGAGTGACGAGGAAAGAGCAGAGCGAGTTCGTCACTAGAGCTCTAGTACAGGATACATTTATAACAAGGGCTCTTTTCTCCCTCCCCGTCGATTAATGCATATTTTATTTATTCACTTGCTGTCACTGATTTCCTTTCCGGATAGATTTATTATCGTCTTTCGTATGTGTTTGTGTGAGGGAGAGATAGAGTGAGTGAATGTACTTTCCACTTTCCAAAAGTATAAAATATAAAATACATGCATGCATCTGGAGGGAGTGAGTGAGTGAATGAATGCAAGGTAAACAAGCCAAAAATTGTAAATACACACCTTTGGCTAAAGTAAGTAGGTCTGTGTGTGTATAATAGGAATTCACTCACACCATAACAAATATTTTCCATTCCCTAAAACTCACTCTGACTAACTGCCTCACAAATTCACTTTCCATTTTATCCCAAGAAGCAATTTCTCTTATGCCACACCGAACACCGTCAACTTGAAAGAATCATGGTGGTGTAATGGAAGTCCAGATATCACTGGCAAAATAATAAAACGCGGACTGAGTGTGCATGTGCACACTGCCGCGTTCATATAAAAACATCTTATGCCATTTCCTTTTAAGCTGATAGAGTGCTACATGAAAAATAATCCCGGTGAGATTGTTGAATATGAATAAACAAATCATGCAAAAAAATCAACCCATGGTGTGATTGAAGGAAAGGGACAGAAAAGGAAACACTGATGAAAGAGGACTGTGTTTTCAGAAATAAATAAATAAATATTTTACACAATCTTAAACAGTCTCGGATTGATTTAAATTATTTGGACTTTGTATAAACAAGTTGTGTGTTGGAAACTGGGAATATTATTAAAACTAATGAATAAAACTCTCTGCTTCCAACTGACCGTGTACTACTTTTACAGATGGCTTTGTGTCAAGAACTTAGTGAGTATTAATTTGGACACTACTACGCTAAATGACACAGTGCTGAGGGAACAGTGAAAGGAAAGTGTTTCCAGCATGAAATTGACCGCAGCGTTGTCATAAGTGCATTATGATTAGCCAAAGCCGGAAAAATTGTCGACCAGTTATAACATGAAAGACATGCTTCCTGCTAGCCTGAGTATAGTAGAGAAAATTGGACAAGTTTTTCCTTTTTCCCGAGAACCTAAACTAGTGTGGGCGAAAGAGAAAACAGAATGTGGTCACAATCACAAGATATAATAAAGGAGCAAACGGTAGGAATGAGTAATGTAAGAAAAGAATGGAGATTTGATACGACACCATTTTCCTTCCGATTACCGAGTTGAGAAAATGAGAATATTACATGGAATTGGCCGTAAATAGAGAATGCGTTTATTCCTTAATAAGAACCTACAAAAGTCCACCTTGTCTTAAAACTAGAAACCGCTTCCTACCGCAACACTTTTCTCTTGAGACTGCTGAATCGCCTGATACCTTTTCACTTGCCCTACAAAAGAAACTCTTTTATAAAATGAAATGGATATCGAGTTTGGATAACGAGTAATTCATTTTCTTTGTCCTGTAAAATTCTTACCGTGTTCTCGGTCAAACATGCAATCAAATACGTTCGCCTGACCATTTCATGAATGCTTGGTGCGCAGTTCTCTGTACCAGTACGCTTACTTTGCCATTATTGGTAAGGAAACAAATTTTATGAATTAACTGGCATTAAAATTGATAAATATGGCTGCACGTACGTGACTATCACAGCAAGTACAACCCATACCAAATTATTTACCAGTTGCCCTAAAAGCTGGAATAACAGCAACTCTAAATTAGTCATGAAAAGATAACATTTGATCAATTAAATTAACCAATCAGAGTCAGATTTAATGTAGCGAGAAAAATATCATGCGTAAGTGACATAATATGACCTTGTAATAATTCTGACATAAAATAGTTCCTATTAAAATTTATTGTACTAATTGTTGGTAATTGTAATAAATTGCAACAAAGACGAAAACCATAACAGAACACTCAACAAGAGCTTTAAATATGTAACTTAATGCGTCTGTCAACTTCAAATACATTTTAAGAAATCCAAGCTTTAAAGAAACTCTTTGAAGATACTCTTGTTAAAGCATAATTTTCTGCATGCTTTGTGTCTGCGCCAATTTCGGCTGTCTCAATATCTAATTCATAGAAACCACATTGGTCAATTATGCGTGACGTCGAGATGGTGGTTTAAGAACGTGATATTTATGTAACGTGCTTCTACCACCTTTGAGGTAGACGGAAAATGTATCAAAGTCTTGGTATAGATTTTACAACATATTGCATAAAGAGAGAGACACTATCAATCAACCAGCAGCAACAGAGCTTCACTCATCGGCATGTCGGTAGAACAGGGTGTACGTATACGCTAATACTATGCACATGACATTCTCAAAGCGTAATCTAAAATGTCAACGTCAACGATCACTTGTGAGCGTCACTTCATGAAAAATTAGGAGGTTCTCCTCAACTATTTCTTCTCTCCTCACTTCATGTTTCTTCCTTGCAATCGGCGAGTGTGTTGACATCGGGACAATGGTATAACACTCATTTTCACAATGGCTTCAAGTCGGTAAGCATGAAGTAGAGTATTCGTTACATAAGATGTGCAAAGGCATTACTACCTTTTGGAAATCTACTCTGTCACACATCTCAACATTGGTAACGCTCGATTGAGTTCTGTTCATCACAAGAAAAGCTTTTGACGACAGTGACTAAGAAAAGAAGAAAAAACCTGTTTCTGTCATTATGCCAAGCAAGAATGGCTAGACCAGACCTGGTAAAAAGTCATCTCTTCACGACTTTTCCTTTCTACTTCAACTCAGGTTTACCTACGAACCCTAAACTATCAACATGTTTATTTTGTCGAAAATATCGTCATATATTTATTTAATACACTTTCTTCATGCTGAAACCAGCCTACTTCTAAAAAATAAGTAAAATCATTTCAAGTTTAAACCATGAACGAAGCCTCCTCCAACATTTTCAATTTACAATGAGTAAGAATATTCACATTTCTGCGTTCTGCCTGCATGGAGAAAACTAAAAAATCATTTTTATGATGCTCGGCTTGAATTAGAAAGTAATGTGCGTTGTTGTCACAACATAAATCCTTGTCACTCTGAAGTCGATGGAAAACCCTATGTCAATGTGACAGTACACCGACAAAGAGGTTTTTCAACATATCCTATATTGATTTATGCGACACGAGTAAATCGCTCGTGATAAAAAATTATGCTGGTTGTTTCTGCAGACAAAGAGAATGATTATAATGCCTACTAAAGTGTTGCACGTAAATTTCATTAAGGTGAAATAAAATTTAATAGGTGACATCACGTCTCAGCTATAATAACAATGTTAATAAATAATGGAGGTTTGTGGAACAAGTCGAAATGAATGGCTGTGTCTTCTCTTTATGAAACCCTTCGATTACTGCCACAGGAAAAGTTCACGTTGACTCAACCGACGTCGTATCTCCGTGGACAGAATTAGACACAAGAAATGATGAAAACAATTCCGGTGGAATTGCCAGCCCACTTCTGTGAAGGAGATCTAAACACAATGAATTTCCCAAGTTTTTTCTCCACTACTCATGATGTGGTTTTGCTGATAAATCCAGGATATGAGAAAGTAGAAGGAGTGGAAGTTGCAAAAACACCTCGATGTGTATTTCGCTGGTAGAGAGAGGGCGAACGACTCGAGAGATATGAGTAAAATGATAAAGTGAAAGAGATGAAAGCCTGTGGTGAAAATCCATGCTCTGCAGAAAGATATGAGATTTTGCTTCCGGTATGTTTCCTTCAGTTGTGGTTGAACAGGTAACAGGCGCATTATTATGTTGAACATATAAATGGCTTTTTCTGAACCGCTGTCCTCATCATTTCTATAGACGGTTATCAATATGGTAAACATTTAAGTAAGAATCACGCCTCAAGTTGTGATTTTCTCAAGAAGACGAAGAATCAGGTATTTTCGGTAGTCTAGTCGACTTTAGCCAAGTCACATCATTGCTAAGTATGCAAGAGTATTGGAGCTTACACAGAGGTTACAAGTCCTCAGGTCTGGAAACAGAAATCTGCAATGTAGCTTGTGTGCGTAACGGATCCATTTATAAAGTCATAATAAGTATTGAAGCATGAGAAAATCGAGTTGGACAGAGACTTTTTGTGCAATACGGCTTTCCATTTACGTCTTCTTTTCTCCAAATCTGCGACGAAAAAAGAAGCCCACATACAGATTAAGAGAGCCTTGCTCAACCAGCAAAAACTAATGCAATGAATGAATGAACGACCAGCTGTAAAAGTAGAGCTTCACAATCAGAGAACAAAAAAGTAGGACCGTAAACTACGGTCAGTCAGTAAAAAAGTCTCAAAGTCCCTTTCTCTAGCTACGTAGTTTTTTTACTTCTGTGTTAAATGCTGTAACTTTAACTAAGCAATAAGAGGCCGAAGAGACAATATTTAGTTAGTCCTGTGAGTTCTCCTTTCTCTTCCGTTATCCTTTTCCCCTCACTCCGTCTTTCATTTCTTCTCCACTCTTTTTGTCAAACAAAAGGAGTTAATGGCCAAAAATTTCTGTCGACTCACGGGATCAACGGTCGGATCACTCGAGAGAGAAAATGTGACTCCTAAAGGAGCAGTTAGATCAGTCAATTGTGTCTCTGTCATATTCTCTGCTAGACTTTAATAGCTCACAATAGCAAGTAAACGAGGCAATCAAACTGAGCGCACACAGGTCGCCAGAAGAAATAAAGAATATATAGCTCACAATCGATCCGGCAAAAAGTAATGAAGAAAAATGGATATCATCAGATAAAGTCAATTGGATGCATCTTGATGAAAATGTCTTATCTAAATGTCGGATTGAAAGTTCTTCATTCCGCTATGTCGCTCTGATCTAGGTCTCTACGGATAAAGTTATAGCCTGGAGTTTGGTTTTAGGGATGTGAAACACTGATTTCTCTTCCAGGAATAAACTGAGATTTGCCTTCCTTTTTCCACGAACGAACTTCGTCTCTACGAAATGAAAATATCCTACGAAACTGCTAGGTAAGTGATGGAAAATGATGTTGATGACGAAACTAAGCGCTATGCCTTTTCTTCGCCAGAGCTTATAAAACCACTCAAGAAAAATGTCATAAAAAATTGCTCTCTCATTGATTGCAACTAACGCAACTTGTGTAATTTAGGTATAGATCACGATGACATCTTCCACATAACTTCACCCGATCAACATTTAGAAAAGCTGTTTCTTTCCTATAAAGAAGCTAACTTTTTCTAAGTTAACTTTAATAACCTTATGTACTCAATGTTACGACAAGAAATTACGATATTCAAAACTAGAGATGAGAAAGAAAGCGTAAAGTTTGTTTTCTTACCGTTCCCATTTGATTGATTGGAAGTCGATCGGGTTGGGCTCGCTCAAAGCTGATGCATTCTTGCCCCGATCCGAATGCTAACCATCTCGGAGAGCTCGCCTGAGCTTTCTTACACGCTCCTCGGATTGTGCATCTGTAAATCATAATAAAAATGGGAATGAGATTAATATTCATTGTCAACACTCTTACATTAAAACTAATTTTGGTCATTAATATTGTGAAGATATCATTAATTCCGTTGTCATGATTGTGTGTCTGTAACAAATGCATCACAAGACTAATTAATTTATAGCTTATGCCTTGCCAGTCGATCTAGAAATCTGTACAGTTCAATACTACCACGTATGTACATTCTGAGAAGTTCAAGACTGAGTTTTAAGAATTAATTATTATATACCATAACGGGTAAAAAATAATTAATCAAAAATCGCTATGATTATCACTGCAATACTAAATTCTGTTCTCATTCACGCCAATTTACCAGCTCTGCTCTAATGATCAAAGCCGGTGGTCCTATCTGTAGGATTAAAAATTTCAAACAAGGGCATAGAATGAATTCCAAGTGTCCGTTACAAATGTCAAGAAATGTGCAATTCTTTGGTGTGAAAATCCTTATTTGGAAAGAACGCCACACACATAGATAAAAAGTTACCAAAGCATTAGAGACGTGTATAAATAGCTTAAATAGATTTTTGATTTGCAGTTTCCCAAGACTATTATTATTAAAATGGTAAATGGTAGACCCATTGTAAATAGGGAAAAAAACAATAGATTTTTAAATACATATATTCAAACCCCTAATAGTAGTGTTTCAACCTTCAAGCTTTATTTTATGGGTCTATGTCTTATTTGGTTAGAACATTTCAGTTATTTAATGCTTTCAGGAGAAATATTCCTCGACTAGACCGTCTTGAAGATGATATATTGCAGAAAACCGTATAGCACAGCAAAGATGAAAAAGCAACGCTGCAGGTTTCCCAAGTGTAAATGATAATGCTACTTTAGAAAAGCAACAGTAAACACTTGCATTTTGTTTGCTTATGTAGTTTTATTTAAATACCTACATATAATATGCAGAATTTGACTCTACGCAAAATATACCACTAAAGAGAAATCAAAAAATGTAGACGCTTTGTTTTTGTTGTTTTACGAAAGGAAAGCACTCTGTCTACTATGTAATACGTCTTTAGCGGGTTGTCCATGGAAAAACGATGACCACCAAAAATCGTAAAGTCTTTTCACGTTTTTCAGCTTGAGCTGCGAAAAAAGAAAGAGGGTCTATTTGTCATTAACCATGTACGTAAAATCGACTATATGTACATAGATATAACCGAAGACTAAATTCTACTTAAGTATAAATAGGTCAAAACGGCAAAAAGATGGTGAACGGGTGGATAGCTCTATAAAAAATAAACTTGTTTCACAGAAAACGACATTGCGCTAGCAGGAAGCATTCATTTTGCCTCATTTCATCCAAAAGTTGGCCAACATTTTAAATATGGCAGTTTGGCTGGACTTACACACTTCTACTGTTTTGTATGAGTTTGTGGGTGATTCCACTTGCTGGTTTACTCTGAGTGCCAGCGCAGCACTATATTTCTCAGTCAGACCTTTTTTAATAATCTTCCTCGTGCAGACTACAACCGAAGAAGAGTTGGAACGTCATAAAGAAATAATATGTGACACAGTGCTTTTTCTCACTTATTTCTCTGTGGGTCAGGCGGCACGAGGCGACGAGAAAAGAGCTACCCAATCTCATTATTATCATATGACTGTAAAACCTCTGAATAGCACGTTCCTGCCGTTCCAAATAAATTTGAAACTTAGAACAAGAACTTCCAAGATAATAACAGAGGCGCTACCACCACTCTCATATTTGTCACAAAGCTGAAGTTACCACAAGATGACTATTATGTATCTATATGTAAATATACCATGACTTTCTAAATCACTTATCTACAAATCTTTGTTCTATGGGTACTGCATCCGAAAAAAAATAACTTTTTTTCATGTTGTGCAACATGTATGTGCTCGTGTTCTCCAAGAAATTTTCATTGAAAACAATTGGATCTGATGGATACCTACATAAGTGCAACGCAGTTCTTTTTATCTAGCCAGACTTTATTGCGAAGTGAGTGGTGTCTTCCAACCCGCATCCTTATTCATCACTAGTCTGACAATGTCAATATTCATAGTCTGTGAGTTGAGCTGTGACAAACATACTTGCACAATTCTAAAAACCAGATCATGCGGATTTTAAAACGTTTACTTGAGTTAGATGTTATCAAAGTTATCCTTGGGAAACATTCTATCTGTTGGATGTAATAGAAAAAATATTTATTCCCCGTCCTCGATGACATGATTAGAAAAAAAGCCCTTAATGAAAACCCTGACCGCATCATCTATTCAAATTCAATTTGCACCGTAATCATATATTCCTTTTTCGTCAGTCGTATTTTTCTTTCCACCGTCGATAAGACTGACATTTCAAAAAGCTGTGTGGAATGAAATTGCACAAGCTGTGAAATGTCTCTCTTGTCGACCCTCGCGTTATATGCATGTATCAACTAAATGACTTAAAAACGGCAAAACGGAGAAAGCCAATATGAGAGAAAATGATATTCAATGGTTTTAGTAGAACAACTGCATTCTGGAAAAAGAACAGTGGAGAGCAAAAGGGAAGAAGTCACATGTGCGCATAAAGGAAATCGTCTTCTTAATCAAATATCTGTGATAGTATGCATTTTGCAGATGGACTTGATCCTTCTGCTAGGACTCTGCCTCTGGTATTTAATCGAAACGGTTGTAGAACGGGAAGAAGGAGTCGAGACCTCCCCTAATTTTTTATTATCCGCACAGACACAAAGAACAAAAACACAATCTTTTATGACATGTTCTGAGAAAGAGAGAGGACGACAGAGTATCAACGAGTGAAAACATCAAGAACTCAGCCATTTTTTATCGTTATAAAACCATTCCAACGTACATCATTCTCCGAGATATGTGGTGTGTGCTGAAGATAGTAGCAGGAGCCGCATCGCATCACCATCACCAGCTCCAAGTAACAGTAGCTCGCTGCCCTGTTAGAAAGTGAGGGCGAAACCCTAAAATAACAACCGCCTGCTGCCACAACTGTCGTAGCCGCCACACTACGTTTATTACTATTAATATTACAATGTAGATATTGATGTGTCTGAGGAATAGCTATATGATGAACGAAAGCATGTACGTGGAAGGAAAGTAAAGTGGGGAGAAAGTAAAGAGGAGATGATACAATACTGTCTTACTCTGCTTCTTCTCCTCTCTATTTGGCAGCCGTGCTAAAAATGAATTCCTGTTTAATATAATTTCAAGTGGTAAAAAGTCTGACCTAAGCCATACATCACTTTTTCCAATAAAGCGTCCACAAGAAGAATGGGAGCAAGTCATGAAGAGCAGCAAACATTTAAGCCAGGAAGAGGAGTAGAGCATTGAAATGGAGTGAGAGAAAGGGAAAATTGGCTACTCCAACTGAAGCACAACATCTGTGTGAATTGTGGACAGAGAGCAAAAACGATATTTTTATGGAAGAGAGAGGGCCGCAGTTGCTGGCGAAATGGAAGGGCATCAGGAAAGAGAGGGCAATAGAAAAATTTCGAATGGAAGAAGGAAGAAAGGCAAGGCTCCTTAGGTCATTTGCACGAAACATTGGAAAAGCAGTTCCCTTAGAAAGAATGATTATTCCACCAACAACTTCATTTTTTATAGAAAAAAATGAAAGAGGCTGGCTCAAAAAGTTTAAAATAAGGTTGCAGAAAAGTTAATGAAAGAGGAAAAGGAACGAAAGGATACTTAAAGATGTAATAACTCTTTCAGAATAAGGTCGGTATTTCGAATGACGAAGATCGATCAATGTAAGTGCAATTACTTTTCATTATTAACAATCAAATGGAGCGCATGTGAAGGTGGAGTGGGAATTAGAAGAAAGGCTTACAAACCAAGTGGAATTGCTGGTCAAGAAAAGTGAAAGTTGTGATGAAGGGAGGCATGGAGAGACAAGATTCGACGCAGCCAGAGTAAAGTTTGTTCTACATAGGAAATCCAAAACATTTATTTCCTTCCTGCTATCATAACTCAATGTCTTCATTTCTATACATTTCAACCTATTTGCATCATTCTTATTTTCACATTTCGCAAGCGTTATGCGGCTGGTGCCGTGAGCTTATTTTCAGGTCGGCACTTGTCACGACTCCAGTTCTGCCACCCACGACGACAATAACATTCATCCGCTTGATTACAAATTATATGATACTTGAGAAGGTAAAGCTTTCCATGGACAATTTTAAATGTCCTTTCTCTTGTTTCTCTCTTGCACAATATAGTGGTTGAAATAAGTAAATGTGTAAGTCTTGGAGTGTCACGACCTCAGACGAAAGAAATTAATAACTGAACGCTTTGCATGATGAAAATGTATTAATATGCGTTTAGGTACAAGGCCATTTAATTATGGCACTATATGGATGCATTCGACAACTGTGACACGGTTGAACAAATATCATCCTCATCATCCACAACATGATGAACAGCGGTATGGCTCTTTAATGAAATATTTATGAAGTATTCAAAAAACGGCGAGCTTTACATAGGTAAACCAGAAAACGGTTTAGTGGAATGTATCAACACTACGTGTATATCTGCATAGCAGAGTGCGTGGGCCGACAACAGCAACCCGTAAACCGATGGATATATGTTCATGCAGAAGGAGAAAGAGGGGCACATTATTTTTGTTATATAAACCGAAACGACGACGGAAACTACTAACAATAAGTGTTACTTTAGTCATTCGAGCCCACTTTGGAATCCGTTTTATTGGCACTCGAAAAAGGACGCCTCGTGCTGGTCGAGTGAAAGAGTGAATGGGAGTGAGTGAAACGCATCAGTCTTTCCGTGTAAATATAAGGTACGCAAGAGAGAGCAGAGAGAAAGTCGGGTTCAGCTTGTGAAAGTTACAGGATGTCATCGTGGCTTCTCCCATTTACATCATCGAACACCATGCCATCCTCCTGACGTGCTATGTATCAACGAAGCCACTCACACTTTCTGAGTGAACAATTTCCATGAAACTTTCAATATCAAACATGACTCTACATAACACTTAGATATTTGCACACTATACACGTACATAATGTACATAGAAAAGTCATCAAATTCAACCTCACTTTCTTCAGCTTAATGTACTCCCGCTAAAGCCTAATATAAGCGAGTTGATGTGCTCTCACTCGTCGATCACATACCGAGGCACCTACACAGAAATGTACATGCTTTATTATTCTTATTCCTTTATTATTATTATTTGTACTACAAGCAAGAAAGAAAGGTGACAGGAAGGGGAAATTGCGAATGTCGAAAAGTGACTGAGCTCAATATGCGTAAGTACATAGGTTCACTTAAATTCATACGGAGGAAGGCAAGGTAATATGCTTCCAGCAGACACATTATAGATGGCCGTGCTCTCATGGAGGATTTTAGAGAAAAGCTTGTACAACTTCAACCAAATGCAAACACCCAGAGACGAAGCCACAGACGACTCACAGAGTAAAGTTTAATGCCACTTGAAAAGTGCACCAGGAATAAAAAAACACATGCCACAAAGTCATACATACTTGGTTTCAGGCTTCAGGCCTCTTCTTCCTCCTACTTTTTTCCAAAATATCTTACTACTTCAATAACTATCACGGTTTTTTAACTGGCAAGCAATGGAATAGCAGACAGTGGAGGTGAAAAACAGAAAAGTTGAAAGGAAAGAAAGATGAAGACTGCGGAATAAGGTGCCGTATTGCCACGCAATTGCACTGTGTTTGCTAGTCACATTACTATTTTCAATGCACTCTTCTTCTACAGAGCGTGTAGCAAATGGAACAATAGGAACAGTGGCCAGAAGACAGTAGTTTGAACAATAATAATAATAATAACTGAGGATAGCTACTTGAACATTTTGATCTTAATTCAAGGAAAGGGAAAGAGGAAAAAGGGAGAAAAACAGGAAGACAAAGTAATAATCAGGTTCTTCATCTCTCTTGATAAGGGCGACCGACGATCAAATGAACCGAATTACACTTCCTATCTCTGTTGTTTTAGCTCCCATTTCCACTCCATTTGCCTTGACGTGCACAGACGAAATGTTGGGAAGTCGGATGGAGTGTGGAGTGAGTGCCTTCTTCCACTAGCTATGCACATGCACGGTTACGGTCTTTGTGATGAGAAGAAAGAACCGCAACAGCAGAGACAAAACAGTAGCAGTTTATAATAATAGTTTCTTCCGTTTTCTCCAAAATTTTAGCCGCTAAAAGCAATTTACAAAATGTAATATAAAACAACTGCGTCCTTTGTATAGAATTAAAGAAAACTATAAATGCACTGCCATTAGTGCCGAAACAAAAAGACGAAAAATCTCTTCTTTATTTGAGATGTGTGAGTTTGTGTTGCAGAATTTAAAGGCAGTGCTGATAATTTACATACTTACTTAACAATTAGGTAAAAGCGCTCAGATTTTCTTTTTGCAAACATTGTAGGAAAATGCAAGTTCATTAATAATCAAAGAAGCAACCAATTGCGCTCATCAATCTGTTTAGGCTTCAAGACTGAAAAATCTGGAAAATCAAGAAGCATGATCGAAAGAATGCGAGAAATTTTCCTGAGTTCGTCGTACGATTGTTCATTCTCCAACAATCTATGTCAAACGAAATATATGCATATAATCGTTTCGTACAAAAGATGAACGTGCCCGATTTTCGTACATTATATTCTATATCTTGAAATTTGAAATTTTATTTCCTCTCGACGTTTCCATCCCATAAAATGCACAAAAGATATCTGGGTGGATTTATCTTTCCGACGTTTTGACTAAGCAGCTGTCCTATTTGATTGTGCCCATGTTAGCACTCAAGGGATGGCAGAAGAATTTGTCTCTGGATGAAAGGTTTCATTTATTTTAGATGATGAGATTCCTAGATGCATTTCGCCAGTCTCTATTGCTACAAACAGGTCGTCGTCGTTTTAGGTGAAGGTGGAGAACGATGTGAATGAGACACTTTGGAAGAGCGAAATGTGGTTGTGAACGAAAACTCACGCTTCTAATGCTAATTACAGTCATGCAGCTCTCCCGAAGCCAAGAAAAAAGTACATCAAGAACGGAGAATGGAACACGGCGAGCAAATGTTTCACGGTCCAAATGAAAAGACAACAAAAATAGAAGCTAAAACCGAACCAAACTAAAACCTGATTTTACCTTTCATTCTTCATAACAGGGGGTCCACACTCCACGAAAAAGCAGTTTGCACTCTGCACTATATTACAATACATGTACTTTCAAAGTCATATTACCAGAACGATTTGAATAATGTTTTTATAAATTACAGAAATAGATAAGTTCGTTTACTAAGAATCAATTTGGTATTCACAATTACCATTTCTAAGTTTTAGTTTTTAGAATGTTTTATTTTAGTTCAGCAGGACTTCTGAGAATAGTCAACATTTACGTCATCCTCATACACCATTTCTCGCAGCCAGATATTATCGCGAGTAACATTTTTCGCGACGTTTAAGTTAAAAGCTGAAAGATGGAACACTCTAACTTGCTGGTCAGATTAGCAAGAAACTTTAGCTTTCAGCTCAACTGCAGTGGTATGATTTCGCTTGACAAGTTTGTTTCATCTGTCATTTTATGTCAGCCAGAAATCATCACCCTGTTTGGCAATTATTTCATTTGTCACTTTCACTCTGGCAGCTCCTCACAAGTTGCCTGATGCTGTGGAAGAGGTTTTGACTGGTAAAACTCTGTAAACAACGTTGCAAAAAATATCTTCACGGCCGCTCTGGCACAACTCGCTCACTTTCAATTTAATCAGTGGTTGGTAAGGAAGTATTATTGCAAAGTTCTTGCTGATTTTCCGACCCTCGTTCGTCGAGTCTTTGAAAGATTTGGCAAAAAAGCATTTGTCAACTGGAATGAAACTGCCGAATACACACTTCTATAATACAGGTAAACTTCATAGACGAATGTTTGCCATAAAATAAAATAAAAATTATTCAGCGAAAGAAAGCTTCTGAAAACTCTTTTTGGAGAAAAAATGTTTGGTAAAAATCACAAGAAAAACTTTGCATTCGTAAAAACGAAAGTTAAAAAACCTAACGGCATAAAAGTTGTGTCTGCGGAAAATTTCTCGTTATTCTATTACAAGGTAGAAAGGTTCTATGAGAAGAGAAAAGGAAACAATTGTATACGGTTAAATGTATATGGTTAAATGAGGTTTTTTGCTAAACCTTCGAAAGGGTACAGAAAGACACTCTAAAGTTGTACATGGCACACACATTCGCATGTATTTATTTATTACAGTTGCCACTGCTTAGGGGGATTCATCTCATCCTTTGGCAGAGGCACCCGACTCCAATTTTTGAATTATGTTGAACATCCCTAAGACGAGTGGTGTGATACGATGAAAGTCACGACCTGTTAAACGAAACAGCAAGTGAACACGGACGAAGCAGACAAAGAAATAAGCCAGAGAATCGGCAAGTCGTTGAAAAAGTCTCAACTCTAAGATGATGATGTGCCTGAAACACACGTTCATGTGGATCGCTGGAGGCGACGAGAGGAGGCTTCCTCGGTTTCTCTATAGGGTAATATGAAACATACGTGTTTCCAGGGAAAAAGTTGCTCTTTCAACTTCCTTATAACAACATCAATTGATCAACTAACTCAACTAAAAGTGTACGACATTCGGGGTAAAAGTGTAACCAGAAATGCCTTTTCTGCTTTGCTCTGTGACTGCTACGCTAAAAATAACCTGCGCTACTTGAAGCATAGTTTGGATGAATGGAGATGTATGTGTGTAGGTAGGTGGGTTTAGTTCATGTGATATCCGCTTCTCCTTTTCTTCTCCGGGAGAAAACCCCAAAGGAAAAAGTCTTTCATTCAGACAAAAA
The DNA here is from genome assembly GCA_021029165.1 of Cyphoderus albinus. NCBI lineage: Eukaryota > Metazoa > Arthropoda > Collembola > Entomobryomorpha > Paronellidae > Cyphoderus > Cyphoderus albinus. The sequence continues at coordinate 17,670 of VYYJ01001041.1, forward strand.
CAGTGGAGAAGCAGTGTCCAACCGCTTCTCCGCTAACATAATATCTCGAAAACTTCATTCACTTGCTCACCGAGTAAAGTTCTCCAAAAAGAGGATGGAAAGAAAAGGTTTAAAAAAAGAAAATTTGCTTCATATATTTACTTCATCCATCCACTCTCTGGGTAGTTTCAATCCTTTTGAAATAAATGATGAGTTGTAGAGAAAAGAGAGTGGTGAAAATGTCTTGTTGAGAGATGTTGGTGATAGGGACCATTATGATTTCGGTGAAAACACTAAAATACGTAATCGGTGTTATGTAGAATGTAGTTTATAGTTCATAAAGGAGAAGAGCGGAGACTGGGCTCCAAAATGTTCCGGATAAAGTTTACTCTGCCAGTGTAGACGAGACGACGAGAGTACATATACAAAAAGGAAAATCAGAGATCATCAACTACATCTTAGGTCGAGCGAGTAATAAAGCAATAATAACGTCGACGTGAGCCATTTGCAACAGCGTTGAGCAATCACATAATGTCAGAGAGAGCCTGTTCCCTCAGCCTCAGTCCACTTCACCTCACTTGGTGGCCAAGTCAACTTTTCCAGCGCTTTATTACTATACAGCTGCTCAGGGAAAACCGGTGGATTTCTCTGTAGCCAGCACATCATAAAATCATTTCATTCTGAAATATTATATGTGTACCGAATGAAGGCAAAAATTATGCATTCCCAGTCTTAATTGTAAAATGCTCGTTTATGGAGAGATTTTAAAAACTAGTAGTAGGTCATTTTCGCTTTACGATGACATAAAAATGCTATATTTAATTTTTGAATGATCCTGCAAAGCTCGGCACACGGTTAAATGAAAATATTGCGGTGCAGCGAAACTGCGTGGAAACGAATAACGCAGGTACATTTGACCCAATTCTTTCATAAAATCTGCTCATTTGCTTTATTATTATGGTTCATTAAAATGCTTCCGAAGTCCTGCCGTAATTAATATGCTGTCAGCAATAACAAGGAAACCGAGCAGTATTCAAATGGAGACGTCACTTTTATTTAGACTCGGTCCTAAAACAGATGAATGAACTTCATCTATTGGCGCCACAATATATTCACTCCCAGTAGATCAATGTTGGTCTCAAAATAAAGGAACTCTTTTGTTCAACGATTCGTTGATTTTACGCAAAATTAGAATTAACGACCAATATAAATAACATTATTAAAAATAATTCATCTTCGATTGAGTTCTTGCAACATTTTCATATTTCTTGGATCTGCATATACTATAAGCCATCGATCGATACTCTAGTAACAAACATTTAGGTTTATTTTTACGACAACTCTGATGAACATGCTTTAAAAATATTACACCTTTCAGTGTACAACAGAACATTGATGAAGGCAAGGTGAAACGGGGAGAGAAAAAGAAAAGGCACTGGTTAGTTAGAGAGGGAGAGAGCTGAACGCATTAGTAGGCTTATTCTCATGAGGTCAGAAAACAAGGTATTAAAACGTGACTCCACGCGTCAACCACATTATTTCTTTCTGGTTATCTTAAGGAAAGTGCAGGCAAAACCGCTGGTACACACCAAACATTACTGGTAATAATAATAATAATAATAATAATAATACTTATAAGTTGTTGTAAGCATGAAGGAAGAAAGCTCCACCCGTTCGGCGTTGTGACTTTCGTAGCAATAGAAGTAATGCGTGCAAAGAAAGTTTACGACATGGTCAGGTCACCCTTGGCGCAAGCAACTTAAAATATCTAACACGTTCATAATTGCATCTTCCAAAAGGGAGAACTAAGTAAGAAAAGACCGGCGTTAGAAGAAAGGCCAGTGGCCTGTTAGCACTCGGTGTAATATCCAGAAAAGTATATCAAGCAATTCACGCGCACACAAAGGCAGAAGGCAACAAGGTGAAATAAACCGGAAGGGATTTAATTTAGAGAAAGAAATATGCTTCGCACTTTCTCAACTCATGTACGAAAAAAGAAACACAATAATAAGTTACGTGTAATATGAAACATCATATCTGCCACCATAAAATACCTACATAGTTCTTGCTTACTTCACTTACCCTCTTCACTGGAGAAAAGACTGCCGCGGGTGGACATTGCTTCGTTTTCATTCATGTGTTACCACCTGAATTGAATTCTTACTGCTATTTGAATAACTCCTTAACTTCACGAATTAAAAGAAAACCGAAGCGTAGCGCTCGTCTCCGCGGCTGAAATTACGCAACATTGTTATTTACGGCATTTCTCAATTTTCAATCTGCTCTTGTTCCACCAAAGATTGCTCTTCGGCTCTTAAAAGCCAGTGAGCATAAGAGTAAGTCCAGCTACTAATAAAGGCACGCATGTTTTACTTAACGTGCACACAGACACATTACATCAATTTTTGTTTATGTTTCTACAGCATTTCCTGCTTATTTACAACTACATCGCTTTTGCAGACAAAAACGCAGTCCTTCTTTAAGTACGATCGACGGGGTGCTGTGTGTGGGTTGCCACACTACTAGGATAAATTGCCATCATGAAAAACCGAGAGCGTGACTGGATGGAGCAGCCTACTTCTTAAAAAAAAACATTTCTTTGTCTTTTATATGTAAAATTCATTTCACGTTTTATTACTGTTCGCAAACTAGTGAAAAATAGGAATAATGTGATTGTGATGGGTTGTATTTCTCTCCTTCTCCAACTTTTCCTTCCAAAAATAACGTTGCCATGAGAAAAGGAGTCCGATTTTTCTTTGATTTCCTTCTCAATCGATAATTTTATCAAGTTGATTCACACGCTCGAAAATCAACGAATCAAAACCAACCAATTTTATTTCACACAGCGCTACCAATAAAAATGAAATGGACAATAAAAAGCATCAGCATTCACTTTTTTAGTGATCAAAATAAATTTAGTGTCACACTAAAATAAAATATCGTAAGTATGTATCCAAAGCACAGAGAAGTGTCTCAAGACATGTCACTATAAAAAGATTGACGCTGATATTTTCATACCTTCTGCAGAAGAAGTCCTTGACAAGACCATAGCTCACCGGAAGATTGGCATTATTGGAATCGTTTATTGTCGACGTACAATCGTAAAGCACAAACCAAGATCATTTATGTACACCTTTAAAAATGTTTATCGTTGAACCTCAGTTTCTTAATTGTCTTTATATTCTGTTCTTTCTCTTTAACTTTTTATTGTTCTATTGAGAAACACGTTTTCCATTCGGTGTAAAAAGTACACGCGGGGAGCAAAAAATACCTGCTGATTACAACTTCGTCATTTCCTCATCTTAAACCGATTAGACGGCAATCGTAAATTTCTCTCTGTCAGTGTTCAGATGTGTAGATAAAAATGGTGGAAGTAAATGCTTGGACAAAGCAAAGGTTTGCTCTACACATGTACTTTTCACACACAATTTTTTCTATTCCTCGTCGATTCTTTAACAAACACATACACACATACCTCGTCAATCATATAAGAAGACTTAGGTACATGCAATAGAATTGAGGAAAAGGATTACGTTCAAGTAAAAGGCTTCGTTTTGGAAGACAAGCCAGAAAATGGCACAACCAGCAAAGCAGCGTGTTAGATTGCAAAGATATAGGCCACCGGACCGTTTTGCTTCACACAGAGTAAAAGAGTTTGCGAAAAGAAATAGAAAAAAGTGTTTTAACCGAGAAGTAATGTTTGAACATTGTGTTATATAAAATGAAAAGAAATGCTTCTGCCACACCGCAACTGAATGACTAAGAGGATATGTTAGCCATCCGAAACTGGTCATTTTCTAACCTCCATGCAATAAACGACAGACCACAGCTGTTAAGACAATAGTTTGACCATACGAACATTGCGACCGTTTGTACTTTCTACCGCACACTATGTACTCTAAAGGCACAAGATCGGCGAGACTTTTAGCAAAAGTATCAAAGGTCCGTGAACAATATCCCCCATCGTTTCGTTTTTCCCCTTCATCCGAGGACGGCAATTCACTGACATAAGTATTCTCCCTTTTTCTTTCTCTGACTCTCTTACTCAGTCACGGGCACACATTCTTCCGTCTTAGCAAATTTTAATGCTGTTCGGACTAAAGAAAACGTCACTCTACATAGCGAGAGTGGATGGGCAATTAAATACAATGTATGGTTACCACACTAAAAGGGTATTTAATAGTCTCGTACCGCATCACATTCGTAACCTGCTAAAGAGGAAAGATGCGAAAAACGTGGCTAAAATTAAAATTTCATCAAAAGTGACCCAATGTTAGGTATATAGGTAGAGCCATCATTTTTCGGTGTAGCACAATCCTTGATACTACAAATTTTCGTGGAAATGTGCCCGTAACGTTTAAGTTGACTTGATTATTTGATTACTATAAAACTCTGAAGCAAACTTAGTATAAAGCCTCAGCTGGACCCTTTTGCAACTTTGCAAGTGCTGTTTTCACATTTTGGGAAAATTTCATTTCATTTAAGAAGGTCTTTTCCATGGTGTCAGAAGCAGAAGTACAATGACCTTGTTCAGATTTTGCTGTGACTGCAAAAAAAAACTTGAGGGACATGATACGAGTTGTCCAAGACAGTCCAAGCAAACCAAACTCTCTCTACACTGTCTCATTTTTACAGACACTGTAGTCAATATTTATTTTTGTCAAGCGTATGATAACACTAATCTCCAAGTCATGCAGAAAGTGTATCACAATTTATCACACAGAAAGCTATAATTAATATAAAGGGACCTTACAAAACGGACGATGAAGGAAAAGAGATCACAAATTGATTTTCTCGCAGAATATCTACCGAAGGCATAATTAATTTTTTGTATATAAAAATAAATTACACCTTGAAACTTGTTCTAAATTATGCTCTACCTTGCGGGCACCTAGGCACAAAAATATGACTATGTAGTGTGCTCATCATCGCCATTTTGATTATTGCAGCTGCACCTTTCAAAATCTCTTTGCACTTAGCACTTCTTTCAATTTACATCTATTTATTACACTTGGATTTAATAATGCATAGAGGTTGATAGATTATTATGCTCAGAACAGTAAATATCTTCTGAACTGTTGTAACAAATTATATTTGTATACAGAGTAAGATTAGACAATTTTCTAATTAATTTATAATTTGAATTTGAAAATTAATTGTTACTGTGAGCAGTACTTCTTTTGTAGAAAATACCGTCGGCTAAATTTCAACTCGATATTCCTTGTCAGATTTCAAATTTGGCCAGTAAATTTCGATCTTGTGCATTAAGAAATATAAAACTTTCTACGGCAGAAAGTATATCCACCTTAGTAGAAACTGCAGAAACCCACTACAGGGCATTCGAGCGGAGGTAAAAAGTTCATAAGGAGTTCGTAAACAACAATTGTAAGTGCCAACTGCCAAATTGTAAGACGATGTGTACCCATCATTTACTACCACAATGTAGAGCAAAATGTAAAATATTATTTTAGTGTCAGAAAGGGGTACATAGAAACAACGAAAAGTTCTAGATCTAGTCCTGAGTTATAGTTGGAAAAGAAGACAATAGGATTTTAGAATGTATGTCCTCGCCCATCTTACATGCAAGTTGATGACATGAAACTTGGCGATTTTAAGTGGAAAAACTCAGATCGAGCTTTTTTTTTTCTTTCTTCAATTTCTATTTCTCTCATTTTTCTTTTGCTTCTCTCTCGCCTTCCTATTTTCCCCCTTTCTTTCCTCAAACTCAATTTCAACTGATACAAGTAAAAAAATTCTATTTTATCCAACATGACCCAAAACATTTTTTAGTTATTCACCCAAACCTAAGAGTTTTTTCATCCCACTTGCACTTCTCTCATTGACGGCTGAAAACATAGACTAAACAACTGAAAGAAACTTTCACTTGTTCCGTTTTTCATTGTATATTTTGCTTTGTGGTAATTGTGATGATCTTTTGTTTACGACTTTTTGAGTTTTTTTCCCTAAAAATTTCACAAGCAGTTGAACATACAGTGCATTATTTTCTGCGTTTCATTAGTGTTCCACTTTTGATAATTTTTACACCTTGGAGCTGGTGTGTTTCCGCACGCATAATTCATTAAATAAAGAAAACCGTCACGCTTAAACAAAAAATTCTTATTAAGAAAGAACGGGAATAAAAAGGAACGAACAGAGAAAAATAGCGTTTCCCTGTCCTTTATCCGTCTTGTAACACACAGACTAAAGTATAGTTGTCAGCTAACGGCTAAAAGGGCTACACAGGTAAGACGTGTGTCAACGACACAGAAGGCGCAGCCTTTATGGTCTGTGTACAACCCATTGCTTATTCCAGACATAACAAAAGGTCTGTGAATGTACTCAGCTCTCACAATGAAAGTAGAAACAAAAAAATGTGTGTCGTGTCGGTGTCATTCACTCTCACCATAACACTTATTGTGTGAGCTTATGAATACTTTTCTTTTCCGATGAAACTCTACAACGTCTCCAGTTCTCCCTTGATGTGTCTCTTTTCAACAAAACACAATGTACACCCGCCTTGTATTTTTGTAACTAGTTGTATGCATGCAATAAGTAAAAAGAATAACAAAAGCCGACTTAAACCAGCTGGTGGCTGATAAGATGAAAATGTTGAGAAAAGACTCCTGCCGTGTTCAGAGCAATTTCTCTCAAATCATCCATTCCCTATTAATTGCGGAAAGGAGAAAGGTGGGGAGACGCGACGGTATTGCCTATCCAACGAGTTAATTTTGTCAACCTCATGCCTTTAGAATTCCGTTGTGAACCTCTTAAAAGGATCAATATCAATATGTAGTAGTTTCGATGTAGCATAAGCAGTCAAGTTTGTTTATCAAATTAGATGTAGATTTTATATGTTTCCGATGATTCTATTAGGTTCGTTGTGATCCGTCAGTCCCTCTTTTAGACGGTGCGTGCATCAATAAAAAGGAGTGGGTTTAACATAAATATAATCTACACTGTACACGTTATATGCTTGCAATTGACGTAGAAAAAGTCATTTCGTAATCATCCTGACGGGGAAACGATATGCTTTAATGTGTTTTCCTCATTTGATCAAGTTCGTAGTAGCGGTGGGAGTGCAGCGTCTATCCCTCGTCGTATCAGTATGTATCATGGATATTTTACTAATGAAACATTTTCATTCATCGCTTTCATATAATTCATCCAATCGAGTAAGAGAAACCGATTAGGTCTTATGTACATGCTGATGGGAATTAATTTTCTCCTGCTCTGTTCTTCGCCTTTCTGTGAGTGCTCTCTGAGAGAGATGTTATGGGGAAAGTGAAAGGAGTAACCATTTTGAGTTGTGCTCCCTCGTTGGTTACTAATGAATGTCAGCGCATTAACTTTCCCCGAGAATGAACACTACATTGCTCTACATGGTTAAGTTGGCGAATGCAAGTTGACTAGTGAAACAAGGAATGTGATGTACGTGTGTTCTAGGAATCAATGAATGAGCACTTTTTCAGCATATGAATGTGAGTGGAAGAAACGCATTGATCTAAACTAGCACAATATAAAATATGCAAAAAAACAAAGACAAGGGTAATACGAAGAAAATGAGACAAGAAAGGCGAGGAAGACGGAGATAGAAAAGTCTTGTCACAAGTCTTTTCTCTTGTTTTCAAACGGGCATAAAAAGGACTGATTAAAACTATCGCAAAGTAAACTAACCTTAATAAGGCAGGTCTGTTGAGAATCTGAGTGTCGACACAGTAGCAAGGAAGGAAAATGGAATAAGAAGTACATGAAGAAACTCTATAAAGAAAAGAAAAGAGGAGAAGGAGAGAGAAACAAGGTACAGCGGGAGAGACAGAATGAGCGAGTGAGCCAAAAAAGAGTGAGTGAACTCTACAATGAAGCAGTTTTTGTCGAAAAATTGTAGTCGAAAAGGAGCATGGGAGAAATGCTTAATTTGATTCTTAGTTTAACGTAATTCTCTCTCTTTCTTTCCACTTTCTTTCCTAAACTTGCTCTCTGCTCCGTGAATCAGAGAAGCAAGTCTTTTTCCCGACCTGTTTCTTTATTCTTTCTCCGTTTTGCTTTCCCCTCGACTCGTACGATTTCTTAAAACTGAAAGACATACTTTCACTGCGTGTTGTGTATTGCAAAGGAAGTGTATTGAAGGCGCCCTGATAAAACCGCCCTCCTACAGATTGCTGTACAAAATGCATTGGCACAGTTGAAATGATCGTGAGGAGTGCTCATTTACTGCTCTCGTCCTCTTCCACTGCTATTCCTTTTTATGAGCTTTGTTTTCGCTCGCTAAGAGGTGCATAAGCATGTCCCCAGCAATAAGGGAAGAGTGAAGGAAACATTTCCTTCGCAGTGTTTTGCATTCTAGAGTAATTTACAGGTTAAAATGATTCCGCATTAATTGTAGAAAGGTACCCATCATGACCTCATTCATGCTTCCTTCCCATCCCACTTTCACTAACTTATTTAGACCTACCTAAAAGCAAGTAGTGCTGAATGCTTTGCGAGAATTCTTTCTTTTATACCTCTAAGCACGAGTAAAGGAGTAAGAAATAGCCGCCGTCACTGTTGCCATTTTAAATGTGCAAAGCACACAAAATCCAGGAACGACTTCAGAATCTTTACAGTTCCATTGCTGTCTCTTTCATGCACATTTTATGTATTTATAATCTTCATAAAAGTGTTCACCGGTCAATGCATATATGAATAAAGTACATAGTTTTACCTAAGGCGCAGGAGCCAAAAAAGTTCACTGCCAGACAAGATATTTCTTTCTTTGTTTGTTTTGCTACACATTAGACTCTGCTTGCGAGGTTCACCTCAAGATAAGCAAAGGAGTCAGAATCACAATGTGATATTATAATGAAAGTCGAGGAAAAAAGTTTTTAATTTTCTTGAATAGAAAGTTTTAAAGCAAAGTACCTAACCGATTCGTAATAATGCGCACAAACGCTGTTCGTTATATCCATCTACCGTTCTCTAATAAACTGAAACAATCTTCTTACCTTTTCTCCAGCGAGCACCAACCACAATAAGGATCTCGGGAGTTTAAACAAGTGCTGCAATTTGTGTGTCTCTCACACATTTCCACTCGTATTTTCACGACCTGAAAAAAGAAGGAATCGGGTTATTAAGCAAAAATTTTTTTAGATGTTTTTAGTCTGAATGCTCACACCTACGCATAAAATAGAGACTAGAAAAACGTAGGAACACCACTCTCTACTCTGCTCCGGTAATCATGCATAATTGCTAGAACATATGTCGTCGTTGTATCACGAAAGCAAAATTTTGTTATACAATGTAGAATAATGAATTATAGGAAGTGGGATGATGATGTGATAATGATGGGAAAGTTCGATCCGGCATTCATTCACGCACGAGCTCACTTTCCTATCCAGCAAACAAAGCATGGCAGTAGTAAAAGTAGAGAAAAGGAGAAAGTCGTGACTCTAAACGCAACGACAAGGGACTAACCAATAAGTTCCATGAAAAGTTATTACAAGTTTTTATGTATTTTTTTAGTTGAACGATGACTCGAAAGAATTACGCCTTTACATATTTATAACCACGCTTTGCTTTTATACTTATACTATTTCATGTTTTCTGCAATATGTACATTGCGCCAACGTTTCTTATCGAGACGGTTACGTAAATCAAAGCCAGAACATTCATCAAGTAATTATACATTTTCATGATTATTCAGTTTAAAAATTGTGCATCGTTATGAGAAAGTTTGAAAGGAAACACTGCACCGCCTACCATGCAATGTATCAATTTGGTACCGTATATTTTCTTAAACTTTGACAAAGAATTCTGGACGGACAAATGACTTCCTGAGGTCACTAAACGACCATTCCGAAGATTCCATTCGTCTACGTGATGTTATAAAACGTTGCGTGCCTTGGCACGTGTGAAAAACAATCACTGAATTCAGTCTTTTCATACTAACAATTTCTTTGTACAGTTAAATCGTCAATTTGAATACGTAATTACCAGGACAATATTAAAAACTGTTTAAAAAGTACACATTTCTTTTGAGGATGCGTCATTTTAAAAACATTTATTTATCGTTGATAAACAATGATGAACCGAAAGAAAAAATATGGAAGTAATGGAAGTGAAGCTGATAAAAAAACTTGAGGTAGACTGTCGACATGTTATCTACTTCAAACTCACGCACATTCTTAGCGTTCAGCTCATGGGTCGTCTCTAGCAAAAACTACACTGTGGCAACTCTAAACTTTATGTAACCAAAAGTCTGTAGTAATAACAATGTATACAAACAATAGCCAGACAAGCTGGGCAATGAATCGTCATTCATCAGAAATGAAGGAGTGGAGTCCCGCTTTCAACTTATTAGCATATAAATAATCAGACTTCTTTCAGCTTTAATTCTTTCGAAGGCAATTTAATAATTGAAAACTTAGAGCAAGAAAGCAGTAGTGAAAAACTTGATGGCCATTCAGTCAGATAATATGCATTGTGCTGGGAATAAGTCATGTCATGAATATTCCTTCTGCTGCGCTAAATGAAATTGTACACAAGAGATGCCAGACTAAATTTATTTTTGCAAGTACTAATAAATATATCGTACGAGTTGGCACAACTCTTTATCAAATGAATTTAAAACCCGTGAACCCTGCGAGTGCGAACATTCTTTCACGTTCCAAATTACTATCATCCTTACAGGAAGACATTCCAAAAATGTACGTATATCCTTTGTCATGCTGTAGCAAACTGTTACGTAGGTTACCACTTAAGGAAATTGATAAACTTAAGAAATGTAAACACCTGTGCTGCACTACCAGGTCTGTCCCACAAATCAAGAATAAATAATCAGAGCTTTTCACCTGATGAAGGTATTTTAACTTTTTTCACAATATTATTTATGGCTGCGGATAATATACGTATGTCTATCTGTATAACATTCAGTATTTACCTTTGCCATCTTCAATTATTAATCTGCTTTTCAAAAACATGCTTTCATTCGTTGGAATTATCAGTTGATTGATAAGTCGGTGAGTGGAGCAGTGCATCCTAAGCTGGTATAAAATACGCATGAACAAGCAACACAGCCTCATTAAATTTTAACACCTGAGAGCTCCCTCTTACCAGCACGCCGCATGATCAAATATTTGATATCGTTCCATTGCTTCCTTGTAGCGGAGCGTGCTTTTACCACTAAAGAATCAATACGCTACGCATAAAATATTGTTCGCTGTGATAATTTGAAAGCTTATTACATTTTATGTAAGTGATACACTAATAAATAATATTGAAAATTCAACTTGTGATCTGTATGATAAAGGTACAAAATGTGCTGTGGCCTATAAACCGCTAAAGAATTGTATTGTGTATCGTACACTGACTTGTAATAATCTCATAACGGGAAGGTATTGGAACCGGAATGCAAATTATGCTTTCACAACTCTCAAAAATAATACTACACCAAAAGTAAGTACCTCGAATATACGACAGACTCCCCTTTCCTTTATATTAAACAAAGCATAAATTTATGAGAGTCGACGACTGTGGCATGGCATTGGTGACTTGGTGGCAATATACTCTGGCTCTAGCCACGCACCACAAAATTTGTGCTATTGGAACTATTGAAGTAGAGACTGTTACTGCTTGTTGGTGCTTGTGGAGTGAATTCGACAAAAGGGGTAGAGAAAGGTGTAAGTAAAAGACCGAATGTAGTAAAAGTATTATTATTCTAACCTATGGTTCTCAGCTACCGGCATGTACAAAGGATATTTTTACTCCACCAACAACTTCGCACGAATGTTTCAACCATCACCATCAGTTCATTGAATCCGCGTTAAATTATTATACCCTTACACATACTCAGACTGCATCACATTACGGCACCATATCATGAATGAGTTCGTTTAATTAAATATGCTCCCTTGTACATTGCGTGGAGCTGCTCTTGCAATGCCTCTCACAGATTTGTGGTCCGGTCAGGCTTTTATGCAAAAATTTTCCTAATCTGTCCTCCATCATGACTTCATTAATGCAAAGTACAGAAAGGTATGGTACATTTGGACAAAAAAATAATTTAAGTAGCCATTAACATAAATTCATGACGTAAGATTGGAAAGTATTTAGGTGACCGTAGAAATATTTTTCAAGAAAATAATTTATACACATATTAAGTGTTTACGGTATTGCAAATTGCGTTTTTTCAGTAGTCCATTACATGAAGCAAATGCCTGTCTCTAATAAGTATTCGTTTTGACATTAATGTTTCTTTGAATGGCTGTAAAACAAGTTGTAAAACGTTGCTTTGTTTTCACTTGCAATGCAACGTGCTACTTCATTTAGCCGGAGCTAGATTACCATATCTGATGATAAGTTGTAGTTTTTCCTATTTATTCCAAAACGCCAGAAGCAACTCCAGGAAACGAGGTAGGCCGGAAGGCTTTCTCCCGAAGGAGCGGTGAAGGGCGGTGCAAAGCAACGTACACCGAGCTTCTAATTAAATACGTATTAAAATCGCAATTCGAATACCACTATCTAAAAACCTCACCACAATGAGGAATTTGTTTGCATTTTACACTCACCCGAGTATAAAATTTGCCCACAATGCAAATCCTGGTTTGCAAAAAAATATTGTGTGATTGCTAGTCACCGTTGGAAAGACGAATGGCAATTTTAAGGTGTGAAATTAATCTCGCTAAGTCTGTAATAACTCATTTAATTCCAAGAAATCTTTAGATCTATATTACACAATGTAAAACCATGACGATCTGTAGCATGAGCCAAACAGAACATTTTAGTTGGTTCAAATTTATTTGTCCAAGTCTAATATAATGATACTCTAATAGTCTAAAATAATTGCAATAATACTATAGTATTTGCAATTTTGAGCTACCAAACATTGTACTTCAAATCAAGTTCCAGTGATTTGAAGCTAAAGCCTACAAAAATTAGACTGCTCAATAAAATAAGGAAACATTGAATTACTGTTTCTTATTCAAAGGTCTACTAAGCTACAGTATTTAGAATGTAAATGTAAATGACGTGTATTCAAGTCTGTGTAAGCGACATGTTTTTATAGCTTTAAGAATCCACTGGTCAATCCACTGGTCAAGAAAGCTGATTCAAATGTGTAAGGCACGAAATACTTCATTCTCGAATGTCCGCTTTTCACAGGCATGGAAAAAAATACGCTAAAGGAAACTGAAATTAATAATAACTTTAGCAACTTTCTTTGTGCGGGCCAATAGAAATATGCACTTTTGAAGTTGTTAGTATGGCGGAACCTGATTTCCTTCGCACTCTAACTATGTATTGATTACTAGGCAGGAGTCTCCGATCTAGAAATTAAGATTGGAATTATTGTATCAATAACATTGTTAGTGGTGTTGCTGTCAAGAATACACAAATCACATCACGTTTTTTCATTCTCTTTGAAAACATTGTACATATTTCTAGGAGTTAGAGCCTAGCCGCTGTAAGGCTGACACAGGAAAGCAGAAAATTTTGTACATTAATTTGAATGGACTAAGTTAGAAGTTTGTGCGCGGAACGTTCTGAACAAGGTAACCGAACATGTTACCAACAGCAAGAAACTTCCTTTTTTCTTTAAAAAGTGTAGGTTTACTTTTTCGTGAAACAAGATGAAGAGACGCAAAGAATTAATCGTAAAAGTTGTATCGTCATTCCAAGACTTCTGTGACTTTCGGTTCACTAAAATGTATTTACTTCTAATGCAATAGCGTGTAGTTGTTTGCAGAAAATTAAGAAAAGACTTTTTCGACCACGCTATCTCTCCACTCAAGCACCAGAAAAATACCATTCATTATTGTGAAGGTTGTAGAAGATGTACACATGTTATATCATGCACCTAGCTCAAAGTCCCCCTTTATAGGAAAGAGAGGGAGAGAGCAATGAACAAGTGCAGTTGAGGTTGAGGTGGAGGGGAATGAAATGAGATAGCCATGCAAGTACTTCCTTTCCAGTCCACTACGCTAAAACGGTTGAAATAAAAACAGGAATGTTTTCTTCGTCTTCCTTTTTATATTTTCTTTCATTCTTTCTTCATGTTTCCCTCGTTGAGAACAGTCCAACTTACTTTCTTCAATGTGATATGTTCTCTACGAACATGGATACACGCAAACGTCCATTTTTCTGTTGCTGTGATCATAGAGAAAAAGTTTCGCCTCTCCTTATATCCCACTCAACTTTTTTCAGCATTAAGAAAAACTGAAAGAAATGAAGTAAAGCAACACAAGAGCAATTCTTTCGTCGGTGAAAATCCGTCGATTCAAACTTGCTTTTTAACCAGATTTTTTTCTCCTCCGTTCTTCAACTCTTTTCTTCCTTTTACTTTTCCTACACCGGATACAAAATATAGGAAGCGGCACAAGTGAAATATGTGATTATATACATCATACGTGTATTCGACTGAAGACTTCTTTTCCACTAAGCACAAATAAGTAAAGAATCTACGTCTTTTTTGGGTACGGAAGCTCTTATTATCACTGGCAAACGAAGGGGGAAACACGACGGTATGTTTATAAAAAAGAAAGTTTGGATGGTTTGATGATGAAGATGATTCAATGAGATATATTTTATTTGTCAACTGGCAACAACAACAAAGTAAGAGAAAGCGTTCCTTCCTTCTTGACTAGGCCACTTCTCTCTGCCCAAACTTTTGTAAGCCATGCGCCAAAAAATTCCCATTGTCTGTCATAAAGCGATTCTTTTCAAAACACCAGAACATGCCTTTATTAAATAGAGGAGACGCTGTTGCATTCTCGATTCTATTGTTACATGAATGATGTGTAAATTATAAGAATCAGGCACCTCAGTGCAGCGTGTACTAAATTGAAGGTTTTTCCGTCAAATAATGATATGCGTCTATTTTAAATCGTATACCTATTAGAAATAACAAGTTTTTATGTAAAATTCAGGATTAGAACATAATCGATAAATATGAACAAATGGTATGGGTGAACTGATAGTCTGTAACTCAACTTTAAATCTTCTTTCTTGATAATGATCATTTGAACAAGTCAAAGCAACATGAAACAAAGTCTGATAATACAATTATGCATAAAATTTCTATTTGTTACAAACTATCGTAGAAAATGATAGCAAAGACATAGTGGTTTTGTGAAGCATGGGTGATTTTATAATAAATACAGTTGTACCCTGGAGAGAAGTCATTTTGCTAACAGTCCTATAATTTTATTTCCTTTTACTACACTGCTTATGATGATGTGGAAAAGCTAAAACAACGCTCGTAATAAGCAGCACAAGAACATTACCACATCAGAAGGCCTATTTTGCTTTGATAAAAGGATATTGGACGAAAGTGTATTCGAAGAATGATGGAACGATACACGTACGTATCGCTATTCAGTTATCAGCACCTATATGCATATCCCACTCATCATCATCACGTCCACGTATTTTCACATATCCAAGCCGATATGGTGATGTCGATGACAACGATGTGATGACCATGATAATAGTCACAGCTATCACGGAGAGCTGTTTTTCTAATGTGAAAACATAATAATATTATGTACAATAATATGATGATAGCCGGGAGCACACATGTGTATAAAATGGGACAGCTGAAGAAGAAAATTCGACTATTGAAAGGAGAGAAAGGGGAAAGAGGAGATAAAGGTAACTATATGAGGTAGAGAAAGAGGAGGAAATAATATCCAAGTACCTTGTTAGTACTAAGGGCGTAGAGGTAGTGACCAGTTGGATCCACAATGGTATCTGGCAAGATGGGGAAACCAGGGTCCACCTCAACATCCTCGTAATGGTCCACTCGACTCACGGACGAGAGCAAAATCTAAAGAATCAACAAAACAATCCATCCCAATTATACAACTCTCCCAGACACACAATATCATTAGCCATGATTTCATTCAGTTCGCCCGGTCAGTTCAGTCAGTTCATGTGTTCATGGTCTGGTAAGAAATGATAAAGTGTCCACTACAACGTGCAGCATCTACATTGTTAACACAAAACCTAATGGTTTGCATTAAAATCCAAATTACAGTGAACTTCGTGAAGCACGCAGACAAGTCTCGTTAAATTGCATGCCTCATTCGCATTCTATTATTCTCTCTACTCCTCGACTCCTTCTCTAGACCTATGTTTAGCTGTTTCATCAACTACTTAAATGGTATAGCTGTGCCTATTTTCATCATCTCGTCAAATTATAATACTTATGGTTTGATAATGGCGATAATAAAACACACACGGCCAAAACAAAATTGTCTACTTCTTAGAATCAAGTGGTTTACACAAGGATGATGACGACACCTTTCAGATACGTTCTTGCAATTTTCTCGTAAAAGGCATTTGCAGAACACCCGAAAGTCATAATATTTCCCTAATACAGTAGAGATGAGGTCAACATGAAAACATCGTTGAGGACGACACTCATTGCACCAACCAAACTATTAGATCTCGTTCCATTGAAAATCCGTTGTCAATAGGAACTTAGAGCATTTCCTTTTGCTGTCTTGGTTTGTATTTTGAAAAGAAAGTGGTAAGAGGAGCATATGTTTTAGTGGTAGTTGGACAGATAGAAGTGGAGCAAGAACTCCTTGTAGTGAAATAAATAGATATTTCCTTAAGGACCAAGTATAAACTAATGTAGAGAATCCGCATTGGGCCAAGTAAATAACTTTTCCATTTGCTCACATGTCCCAATACTCAAATCCTTTCTACCTCCTCTGTTCCCGTTGTCCAACAAAATACTTCACTTGACTAAAAGTTGACTGTCAGAAGTTACAGGAGAATGTAAGTGACTTGGGGATACGATTGGAAGGGAGTGAATGAGTGAGAAAAGATGTATTTCTTGGTACAATTACCAATTGGCAACGTTATGTTATGTTAGAATAATGCTAATATCACTGAGATTATGGGTGATGCTTTGCTTACGCCCACGTCACATTCCCACTGCAGCCACGAGTACCTTCCCAGAATCCTTGTCATCTTGAGCTTCACGAGCAGCCTAACAATCCTTCAGAACTCGTAGATATCGATACGCTCTACAGCTCTAATGAACTTTATAAATTGTACGAGTCGCCTATATTAGCTTATAACTTTCTAGTTCTCAAGTACCCAAAATTATAGTGAACCAGTAGCGTTTTCTCTGCGTCCCTGTTCTCATCATAAAAGTAAAGTTGAAAAGTACGTCAGTGCAGGCTTTCATCTAAGATAATTTTTGTGGCTCACTCTCTTCCTTTCTCTCTTTCTCTCTCTTAAAACAAATTTCTTTCGATAAATTTTACCACATGCTATTATTCCATGATAAATCATGCCCTGTACACATCAAGTTTTTATAAAATCGCTTTCGAGATCGGGTTTAGTGCGCCCAGCGTAGCCATCATCTTACATGCATATGTGCATCTCTCCCCAACAACAAAGTTACATTTTCTTTACCCCAACCTCATGCACTTCCGCTCAACGACATGAAACTAGTCAGAAGCAGAAAACCACACAAGTACCCACAAGAGAATAAATAAATGCGACCCTAAAAACTTAAGTACATCAATATATATGCCTTACACATCTCAACTCCCTATCTTTTCCAATTCACATTTATTTAGTGTTATGCATTATTGCAATCAGTGGGAGAGAGCAACGCACCAAGGAACCTTCCACTTGATAGCTACAAAGTAATACCAACTCTGCAGAATCTGTACAGATCTTGAGAAGGATACAAAACGCATAACGCATCCTTTCCCAAAGATACAGTTGCCCATAAAACCTAAAGTTCCATTTGAGTGAGTGTGATAAAATCATACATAAAACACAGAAACCAACCGGTCATTAGTAGAGACAGGGTTTATGAAATTGTTAATAATTGCTTCATTCTATTCATTTCTGTAGAAAAATGCTATAGTAATAACAGTGAAACGGTTTTTCATTGGTCTACCTAATGTTGCGGTATTTATAGTTAGTACTAACTAAATCAATATGCCAAGCTCCTATGTCAGTTTTCTTCTATGTAATAAGTAATGGTGTGTTTGTGATCTGTTCTAACGGTGTTCTTGGTGCATGTGTCATGACCATCAGTTATAGCATTCAGTCATGCATGTGTCTCAGGAGACTGGATTAATAGGAGCTTGTTTCAATACTCCGTGAGCTCGCGTCATTTCCCCTTTCTCAATACATCTCGGCTCCTCAAATTCTAATATCTGAAGTGGCATTACACTCACAAAGTTGGAGTAATAATAATAATGAATGAGGAGTGGCATGGAGGCGAGTGATCAGAGAAATACTAATGGTAGTTTACACAGAGAAATGCTTCTCTCACTGGGAAAATTCATGGAATCAAGCAAGGATAAGTAATCGGAATGAAGGCTACGCCTTCATTTAATAAGGTAAATCATGTTGCATGGCTTCATCGATAAATGATCCCGTCGATCGCGACATGATTTGAACCGAACGAGGCAAAGCACATCTCCAAGTAAAAGTCAACTTTTTTAAGTATTGATTCTGACATGGGATGAGTGAGTACGACTTTACAATACAGACGAAGGTGGAAGCTCTTCACAATCAAACCGCATTTCACATTACATCGTATTAGTAACAAATGGAAGAAAGTACCGTGTTACAGGCCGACTCAATTTCTACCTCCATATTTATTAAGCAACTGGAGGAAATTTGAGCCAAGCGTAGAGAAATCAACCAACTCGAACCATTCTAATTTCGGTTGTATAATTCTCGTTTGAGGTTACGTTACATGCAACAAATCTGATATCATGCATCATTCATTTTTTTTTAAAAAGTAACCAATCTGGTATTCCCTTAGCAGCCAACATGGATTTCATTTTTTTTCTATGAAGAAGCAAAGTCCTGGTAGAATCTTTGTTTTATGCTATTTTTACTCTTGCTTTTTAGACGACTAGCTAAAGCGCAAGCAAGGTCTCTTTTTAGTCGATGTGGCGGAACACTATCATTATGATATGGCACTGCTAATACTACTTGTGTCACACGCCGTGGGTGGCAGTACCACCATTTGATTTGAGACGACCGTGCTCGCAAACCCGTGTAATTTTGATGAAGTAAAATATTACTTACGGCTCACAACTCACTCTCGAAGAGAATGGTGAAACGATACTACATCTTGCTCAGAAAGCCCGTATCACATCGGATACACTGCAATTTTACTCTTTGCTTAATTTGCTTGAAAAGATTCACAATGCTAATAGTGAAGGAGAAGGAAAAGATTATATTTTGAAATGGTAAGTATAAGCTTAAAAGCGACATAAACAAGCATAATTTTCAAATGGAACACGGCTGTCATTTCAGACGTCACAGTTACCGAACTCGCTAAAATCCTTACTTAAGGCAGTCGGCTCTCATTCCCATTGCGTATCATTTTCATGACTTCTTAAACTGTTTCTTCTAGCTTCAATTCGCATGCGATTCGTGAGAGCCCATTTCAAATTCATTACAATTGTAGCTGTTTCACTGGCAACGATCTCCGCTATCAATACGTTAGGAAAGCTGAATAAGTAATGACTATAAAATGTGAGGTCATTGAAGCTGTGAATCTCTCTGCTTGCCCTGAGTGACATATATACATATATTTAGAAACGGTGCTCGGCGCTTTCACAATTTTGTACGAGTCCGCAGGATAGCGTATCTCTTTATCCAGAAAATCGCCCAAAAATAACAATAATACGGTGCTCGGCATATGTATACCTATCTCAGAGTCCATATTGCGTAACGCTAGTGTTTTAGCTTTACGACAAGTTCGGAGCCAACGAGTAAGTAAAAAAGAATGCCGCCATATGAAGAGAACGTGGAGAAGACATTAAAGAAAAATCAATAAGCATAAAAAGCGATCCCCATAATTCCTTAACCTATATATGCAGAACCATTATTTTTTGTCTCTCGATAGCCAAAGGACATGGAATAAGTGCAAAAAGTCAAAGGGAAGGAAAGGCAGTGTGATAGGGCTTTACACCCCGCATCGCCCTTGATCTGTCGAGTGATAAAAAATAGCAGCATTATAACTAAAAAGCCTAGCAAAACACACACACATCTAGGCAACTACGTATGACGAAGAAGGCATATGCGGTAATATTGAAAAACTCCTTGGGCGAAACATATACAGAAGGCTGCTTGTTTGCTATTCGATATTTTACGTATTACATACGCATGGAGCAATCTTTGTTCTTTTTTAACCAAAGGGAACCCAAAGCCTCTTGTTTTTCACTACTCTTTTGTCTACACAATGCGTACAAAAATAAAGTTCACGAGGAGAAATTTCTCTTCCTTTTATTCCGCCGATGCTGTTCGTTTTGGTCTAACAAGCAAGTCCGCATAGATATCACTTTGTGAAGTA
>VYYJ01001042.1:0-37949 GCA_021029165.1 Cyphoderus albinus
TCAGCTTTATTTTTGGGAGGTGCGCCTTAAAAATTTGCATGCAATGACAACTAGTAAGGGTCAATATGTGTGCAAATTATGAAGCAAATCCGAGAGGTATCGACTTAGTACATGCCTCGTAAGCTGAGAAAACGCTCCCCATTAACCATTTCATGCTGACGATGAACCATTTCATTTTCTACACTACCTCTTGCTCTGCTTGCTCCAGTCGTCTACTCTCTCTCTCTCTCTCTACTTCACTAGGTTGTGCTCGCCGTCATCAGTCCAAAATTAAAACTCCAATTTCCACGTCCCCTCTTCCACATAACACACAACACTAAACAATTTTCACTTCACTCCGTCTCTTTCACACTTAACTTGGGACTTTCTCTCAGCTTCGTTCACTTCCCGGAAAAATCGTCGTCACAATTCTTTTAGAGCAGGGACTAGGCTAATGAAAAAAATGCTCTGTTCGAGTATCTCACTCTTCAGTTTTTGACATGCTCTTCGTTTCGTGCTCTTTTCTTCATCAACACATTCTTGAGTATGAAAGAATAGAGAAAAAAGGGGTATTTAATTAATTTCTTTTTTCTTTCTCTTTCCACCATGAACTCTCTTCACTCTGTCCATGTGTACAAAAAATGGCGAACGGTGAACACCTGCTTTGAAAGCACCACTTTTTGGGAAAGTCACGAAATCCCTCTTTTTCTCTATCAAAGATGCTGTCACCTTTTCACGTTCACCATGCCCCATACCAACACCTCTGATCATTTCCTGGTATCCTGCTCGCTGCACTTGACCCGAAGAAAGGAAATCATTTTCAGGTCAACTGAACAGGACAAATCAAGTCTCTATGTGGCACACTACTTTGTAGAAGACCCAGAAAACAACTTGGACTGGAGCTTCATTGAGTTTTAGCGACAACTTTATTTTTACTTTCATCTGCCCACACAGAAAAAAGTGGCATGCTCCATTTCATTGTTTTCGGGCGAACAACGCAAACTTTCTATCGCACAATTTCTTTCCGTCTGCAACAAACTTTAATTTCCTCGCTTTCTACATTGTCACACAATTGTATAGTAGTTTGTCGACCAACACATGAAATAAATATTGTGCCTGGGCTAGATTCTTCCCCCGCATATAAATTAATTGTCTTCTACTACTCTCGCAATTGTGAGACGAGACAAATGCTCCAATTAAAAAAGTTGAAACTTTCAACTTTGTAGTGGTTGAAAAATTTCACAAAAATTTTGTTTACTCAAACAGAAGCTTAGGTTTGGTAGGTATTCTCGGTGGAAGTAATATTTTCATGTTGGATGGTTCGTTTCAGTGTTGGTGGACACATGTAAAAAAGATAATTGGCAGCGAGCAGAAAAATTAGAAATTTGACAACTTTTTATTACATCAAGATTTTTTGTTATTCTTCGAAATGTATTTATTCCTTTGGTGTTCGCTGCGGTTTCAGAGTGAGCAACTTTTTTCCCGAGAAAAAAATTAAAGTGCATTAGAAAGTGGAACGGGAATAGAATAGAAGCGATTGTCAAAAAAGAAAGTTGTTTCTTTTGCTGTTACTGTGTGAGCATGTGTCACGTCTTTTGCTCGATCCATCCATTTTCATTTTGTTCGGGGAAAAAATGCTCCGGAAAAAATAAGTCTCTAATGAGAATCGCTCACATTTTTAAAGTTTCACTCGAAGAGAACACAGAGTTGCGCATTGTACATTCTTGTTCGTCTCTACTTTACGGAGAAAACAACTTTCAAGGTAATTTGTCAACTACTTTGGAAAAAGCAACTTTTCTTGGAAAAAAATTCTTCTTATGGAGTGGAATGTGTGTGTTCAGTGTACATGTGTTCATCACCCACTTTATTACTAGTCGAACGCTACAAACATGCCATACCACACACAGAGACATTTTTCGCTCCATGGATGTCTGGGATGTCATTAATGTCTATTTGTCAGTTTACAACTTTATTGGTTACAGGAGAAAGTGGAGAAAATTATTGCACCACGCCACCAGGGCGAAAGTCATAAGAGCCACGATTTTGTCGAAATTTTATTTTAGGCATAGACAAAATTTAATACGGTTTTTAATTCATATAAAACGCTGGGCTAATCATCAGGGATATCGACATTTTTCATTCAGTTTCTCACTGGCTATTTTGAATCCTTATGACGTTAGTCTCTGTCAACCATGATGATTCTGTACTTCTGAGAATTAATTTTTCAAAAAAGTACAGCACCACATTAATTTTACTTTTACTTTACTCCCATGACAGGATTCTAGTCCCTTGCTGATAATTTCCTAAATCATAGTCATCATCAAAAGTGCCACATACGGCGATTTCTAATCAACTCCACTTGAAAATTGATGCGTGTCTCCACAGTCTTAGAACTTGCTGCCCTTCATTTTATTTCTTGCCTCCATATCCACATTAGGATTTTACATCTAAAGTAATTCCAAAGTCATCTCGATAATGATCAAAAAGGACGTTCGTACTCTTTGTAATATTTTTTTGGAAAAAAGGAAAGTTTTATTTCACACTTTCTCTTAACTAACCAACAATGGGTTTCGGAAAGAAAAAAACGCTTTTTTATTTCTTAGCTGTAGGCTGAGTGAGTTGGGTTTGCACCGTAGAGTAAAAAAGTAAATGAGTCGAGCGCTGTAAGTTTAATTCCACAAGCCGCGACGAAATTTTTACAAGAAAAAAGAAAAGAAAGGAGAACGCTGTAATTTAACACTTTGTGATGCCAAGCATTTTCCCACTTTCTCCCAAAATAAAGAAAAGAAAGCGGCGATGTTACTTTCAGAGCTTAAATTAGGGAGGAGAAAAGAAGGAGACAGAGAAAGAAATTACATACCAAAATATCTACTCAGTCTCTCTCTTTTCTCCATTCCACTCCATTGTTTCATCCAGCATCCAGTTTCTGAACAATAGAAAATTGTGGAGAAGGGAAGGTGGTCGAGACGAGATTTTACATTTTAATGATACATAATTAGTTTGTTACAATTACTTTTCCATGCTTTTCTCTCTCTAAACATGTATGTAACATAGTTAAAAGTACACGGTTATTATTAGAACGGGGAACAGATATTTTATTTTATTCCTCTCCTCCCATCTTGAGCACACTCCAGGTTCAATGTGTCCAGAAAGAAATATGGGCAAAGTAAGGGAAACGAACCGGCACGTTTTTTCCCTTGTGCTCCTAGAGATGTACGTCATTAGTTTTGTAGATGCTGAGCCCATTTTTTCTGCTCTCCTTCTTTTGTTTTTTCTCATTCTCATTCTCTTCAGGATCTCCTTCTCGAAAAATAATCTGCTTCTTTTATTATTAGAAGCTATGTCGTCGTTCACGGAAAGTTCCGTTCCTTGCAATAAGCTAGAAAAGGCTGCTTTTCATTCCATCATTTTCTCCCTACTTGAATGATGCACGTGGCACATTATTTTCCAGTTGTACATATTTATTTGTGTCATTCCTGATATTCCGTGAATGTCAGCACCGACTGTCGTTAGCATCAATATTTCAGACGTGCAATTTTTTATTTCGTTTTCACTCTCGCTTTCAGTAGGTATTCTTCAAGAAGACAAAGAAAAATGTTTTTTTTTCAATTTTCACACTCAAAAAATGATTATCGATTCGTTGGTACAGGATTTATTGATACACATTGATTAGGTGATTGTCGTCGGTACCTAGAACTGTTCTTAATAAGCTAAGAGAAGTTAGGCAACATTTTTAAAATCCCTGTCATAGTTAATGCGGAGAAAGTTGAAGAGCTGAGTAACTTTTGACGAGCGAGTGAATCACCTAAATGTTTGATTTACTCTGTGCACTATGCGTTTATTGTAATAAAGAAAATGTAATGGAGAAAGACCCTGGAAAAAAAGTTTGCTGATGAACATCATAAAAATGATAATTAAGGATAATGAGAGAAGTAATGAGGCACGACGTAGTGTCAGGTTGATAAGTGTCTCACGAAAAGTTCAGAAAGTCGTTTTTACAGATAAAACTGAAAAATAGGGGAAAAGTAGGTAAACCGTGTCACGTCACATCACAAAAAGTCAAACTGACGATCGACTATCGAGTATTGTCATAAAGTAGTTTTTGGAACTTGTGCGACGCTAGGAAAGTTCTGGAAAGAAAAGAAAGTGTTGGAAGTTAGGACTCGTATTTAGACAAGTGTAATACTTGCCCACATGTACATTTCAAGGGGTTGCCCTCTGGACTGGGACATTTTTATTAAAACGGTGAAAAGTGAGCGAGTGAAATGAGGATGACAGCTCGATTTGACTCTTACATGGCCAACATACATAAATATTTTCCCTGGACTCTCAACTTCAGCTGCCGCCGGTTAAAAGGATTTTTCCTCCGTTTTACACTTGACATATGTTGGCAAACACAAAAACGGCTCATTATTTATTTACATAAATAGCTTAAGAGCAGGCAGCAGCGACAGTGGCAGCGGCACACAACTAAACACATACATAGTGCTGGAAAGCCGAAGAGACTGAAAAATAGTTCAGCTGAGGCTAGCGCGTCTTCTCTTATTTTCCTCTGCTTTTATATTACATGAATGACTGCATTTTATAAATTTTGCAATAATAAAAGCAAGTCAGTATCTAAGCAGAAGACGGCGCTTTTTATGCTCCACGTCTTCAGTGTTCACGGTGGTTATTTTTCAGGGATGCTGCGAAAGTACACAGGTCATACACATGACTGCATAAATAATAAGGCATCTTTTACTTTACTTTAGTTTCGTCGTCATCATGTCTCTCTCTCGACTTTCTCTGTGTACACAGCACACACTCAACTCAACTTTATTTTATTCAATTTTTATTCTCCATTTTATCCCACAGAACAGAATGGAGTAAAGTAGCAAGCGACGTTGTTGGTCGAACTCCACACACACAAGACAGATACATATACTTACTTAGAGCACACTTTCCCTTGCTGATGCGATGTGATGACGTAAAACGGTGAAAGTATAAAAGAGACAAGAGGAGAAAAGAGAAAGGTATAATAGAAAAATGACTGTGTTCACGATGATCATGGTGATGGAACGGAGTCAAGGAAAAAGAAAGAGAATATGAAATTATGATGGAGAAGTTAATACGGCGACGAGTTGGAAAAGCAGATGATATTGAGAAAATGGGCAAAAGAAAAAGAAAGGTCGCGGTTGCCTTGTGGTTTCCTCACAAGCAAATTCAGACAATACATTTTTTTTCCTGCGAAATTCCAAAATGAGAAAAGAGAAATGACGGTGATGAGAATGGAAATGATAATCAAGAGGATAATAATGAGGGCAGAAAGAAATATAATGGTATTTCTCTAATTTCATACATCTATGATTACGTGCAACTTCTACTCGGAATCCACATTTTTCTCTGCTAGAATGCTGGTACATAACGTATGTACAAGGAAGGAAAATTTAATGGGTCAAAAAATGATTTTTTTTTCGTGGATTTAGAATCCGTACCCTGCTACTCACAACACCAGCTGAAACCCATCTGACTTTTCTGATTTTCCGCAACATTTATGAATTCGAGTCAAGGTTGCATCTCATCTCATCTCTCTATCCTAATCCTAATTCTTTCCACTGGAAGTGAAGCGAGTGAGTTTTGAGAGAAAGACTCAAACCCAGCTCACTTAAAGTTTAGTCAGTGAGTGAATACTGTGCAAAATTAAAGTTCTGCCATGCCAGAGAAAAAAATCCTATATGCTTTCCATTGAGCTGGTTTCAGTCTCGGTTTTGAATTGCCTCCGGCTACAAAACAAGCAAAGCAACGATGGAAGAGTTTAGCGGAAATAAATTGTGGAGCTCGGTGGAAGTGAGGACGACAGGAGTTTAGCGGCGGTGCGCACTACTGCTTCACCTAACCTCAGTTCACTTTGTTCCATTTCATTTTGTTTTGCTGTGTTCAATTCCTCTGTTCTACTCACTGCCTCGCTCAATGACAGACTTGATTTCACTACTGACGGAAAGATTATTATTTTTGTGTGTACACACCACATTTACATTGCTCCACGCTTGTTTGCAATAATTGGAACACAAAAAAGTGTAAAGCCAAAGTTCATACACTCCGACCGACATCCATGACTTACTTTGTCTAACAAACAAAAAACGCTCCATTTAATAGTCGAACTCGAACTTTAACTTTTTCGTTCCAGTCAATGGAAAAGGGCGAGAGGCAGGAATACATTTTTGATTTGATCCTGCTGTACCCCGCATTGTTTTCTGTCGCCTCCATTCCCGGTACACAACAGTCTAATATAATAATACAATCTGTGCATAGGTCGTCATGCCATAAGTCATAATACTTTTTCCTAACAAGTCAACTCGAGTCAACTTTAACTCCACCATTTTTATTGACACACACAAGCTGAGAAGTTAAACAAGGTCGAGCTTGAGTCCACACTAACTACTCACAGAGTAACAAACAAGACAGAGCAAAGCTCTTTCAAAACTCTCATAACACAACAAAAATGAATGTATGTGTACGAAATGAAGTCGACTGAGCAACCACCGCAGAGCTTAGCATTTTTGGTTGCATTATTTACGGTCTATTTTCTTTCCGCTCGGAGAAAGAGAGAAAAGGGAAAAATGAAATGCTCACTTTATATAACACTCACATGGAAAACGCTTACTTACACAGTGCAAAATAATATGATCCACTTTTTCCTCTTTTAAGAAGAAAAAATCCACTCAAAACTTTCTCATAATCTCATTCTTACCCAAAGTGACTTGCCTTGTTCACTGTTTGACTAAGCAGGCTGAGAAGCCGCAGGACAAAATTGTGCCAGTCAGTGACTCAGTTGAGTTGGGTGAGGAAATAATGTGGCCTGGTAATAATGATAACATTAATAATAATAATAAAATAATAATATTAATAACGCTAACCACCACCACAAATGCCACTAACATCAATTTATCCTCTCTCAACAACTCTGGTCACCACAATTCATCATGGTATCATTGGAAGCAGAAGAAAGAGAGGAAAGCCCGTGTCTGAAGAAAGGACAATTTTCTTATACATTTACGTAAGCAAAGTCGGGTTAAGTATCCCCTATCACTTCGGCTTGTCATATGTCAACTGGAATTTTCTAATAAGCATTTGCACTTCTGATGGACACTGACATATCTCTTTTGCCAATCTTCCCGCAACGACCATCGCCACCATCGACTCGTTCGCTGGCTCCACTTCAACAGACAATGAAGAAAGCAACAACGAACGAGCGACGCTCTTTCCAATTTAACTACCATCACATCACACAGCTCCTTCACTTTATGACATTGTGGCGCTTGTTCACTTGCCTCCATTCCATCTTGTGAAGAAGAAGCAAAAAAGAGAAAAACCATCAATTTATTACTTTTTTTTTCGTTCCCGTCCCTCGAGAAAATTGCTTTTTCTCCCCAGGAAGGAAAGGGAAAAACAAAAGAATGGAATGGAACGACGTCAACGTCAATTCCTCCTCTGTGAACCAACTCTACAAGACAAAATATGCCTTTCTTAAACTTCTTCACAGTTTGTTTTCTTCACGGCTCAAAAAATTGGCTTCGTCTTCATTTCATTCACTGTAAAATACAAATTTAAGCACTTACCAAAAAATATTCATTTCCATCGACCCTTTTCCTTGTATGGTACTTGCATGGGCCACTTTTATGGCCAAAGTTATCGCTGTCGCTGTCTTTTAAAAAGTGCATTTTTATGGTTATCGATTGAATGCGTGCGCGGAGTAGCGCACCGAATATGAACAGAGTTATAATGAGCATTTTCCCTATGACAATTCTAATGGGAAATTTACATTATTTTTATTTCCCATTTCTCCGATGCAGCTGTGTAACGTAACTGCAGCAAGAAACTGAATCTGCAAAATATGGTAATCAGAATGCTAACTATTATGATAATCATAATCATGATCATAATCGTCATCATCATCATCATAATTTCGTGATGCATAGTAGATATAATAAAAACATTTCATAAGATGATAAATAATGTGAAATGTAAAGATGTATCTTTGTATGCGCACCACGCCTCTTTTTCATCCCACGTTACTTACAATATTTTACATTTTTCTTCTCTCGTTTCTGCCGCCGCCACCATTCCACAAAGTAAATGCAATGTACCTAAGTACAGCTACTACTGCTCCATAAATGCAAAACTGCAAAACTTGTCTCTCTCAACCAGCATTTTTCATTATCATCCCCAGCATCATCTTCAGCAGCAGCAGCATCAGCAGCGATGGTCGTCAGAATGCAACGAAACCACACGCTGAAAAAGCGAGATCTCGAGAGCATATTATTTTTAACTTGGCTGCAGGCCAGAAAGCATCAGGAAAACGAACCAATAAATTTTTTAAGTGGATGTGTGCACGAGTGTTTGTGTTCTGTAGCAAAAAAAAATTCTACTACAACTTTACAACTCGGAAAACTCTTGTTGTCTTATGTTGTTGCGTTTTGCCTTCCTCTGTAATTTTCAGAATGTTTCAGAACACCGATGCACACAAAACATAGAAAATATTTCCCCCAAAAAATAATAAAACGCTCAATGTTGTTGACCATGCGAAAATGAAGTAAATAAAATAAGAAAGGAAGAATTCTCACAGCTCTTTTCCACTTTTCAATGTTATCTCTCTATTTATGACGTGGGTGCGCACAACACAAGAAAGGCAAGTTAGCACATCCAACCCATCGATAAAAAAACTGACGACGTTCCATTATGCAAGCAGATAATATAAAACGTCTGTTGCGTCGAGTAACTGAGTCTGCTGCTGATTTTTTTATTCTTTTTCTCTCTCTTTGACTTTTTCTGAAGTCGAGTCTTCATTTTGTTCGTTGTGCACACAAAAGAAGAGGACGGTTCGAAATCGCTTTTGAATATTATTACTTACGTACTCTATAGAAGAGCTTGCTCGGTCGGCTGGTTGGTTGGTTGTCCTTAGAAAATATGAAAATCTCTTCTGTGTCTGCTTGTCTGTCACTTAAAATATAAAAATGAAGTTTGTTATTAATAATGCGCCGCGCTCCGCTTCCATTCTTCACAATTCAAGTCCGGCTCAAATCTCATCTTTCGCTTCTCTGCGAACAACTCCCATTCTCTGTCTGCTGTTTCGTCGACGACTCTCCCCTTTTCTTCTTTTTTAATAGATTTCTTTTTATTTTATCTAGCAAAGCAACAAACAGCAATAATATGCAGTAAAAATACACTTTCTTCATATCTCATATCATCAATATATTTTTTTCCAAGTGAAATATTTTTTTATCTAATCGCATCTTTCCATCTTGTTCGTGAGTTGATACTCATGAATCACGTTGAATGGATGCATGTATCTTACATAATGTCTGTCTCGGAAAACAAAATGAAAATGTTATCTTCGTCTTCGACAAGGCGGACGATTTTTCAAGTAGATAACATTTTTCAATTTTTATTTTTTAAGCCTTCTCGCGTCCGTGTGTCTTGTGCCCTCGGTGCCATCATCAGCTAATGGAATGCATGTTATTAAATAGTTAACTTGCTCTTGTCTTGTCATTTCACTTCAGTGTGCAAAAACTCCCCTCGATCATTTTTCTACTCACAATTTCGTTGAGGATGCCAACGAAATGAAGATGGGAAACGGGGTTTCACTTAATGCAGAAACGAATCGATTTTCACAGGCTTCTCGATCCCGTAGTGGCATTTAGCATTTTTTCAGCGATAAATTGTTTTGAAGTTGTTCACGAAACGAAAGTCAAGGAACAAACTTGAAATATTTGTTTAATCTCTCTTAATTCTCTCATCATCTCATCAGTTTGTTCCTCTTTGCATTTCATGTTCCCTGCTTGATATTAAACGGAAAGGTTAAAGGTCACCCGTTAACGTCAGCGTCAGCCTCATCAGAGGATCATGAGAGAAATAGAAGAAAAAGCAAGAAGCAACATAGTTACGATTCGTAGGTTTCACAGAAAATTGTTTGAAACTCGACGAAATCCAATTTGTTTTAAATGCTCCTCCTGCTCTCTCTAAGTGCCTCATTCTCCCACCACTGAAATTAATCCGAATGAAAGCCGGCTTAGGCCCAGCTCAACTCATCGAGATGAGTGGGAATGAAATGAAACAAAATTCGCCTATTCTCTTCCAAATTTTTTAGCCTGATTACATAACAATAGTAGGTAATGAGTTGTAAAGTAAAGCAGTTACAGAATAATAATGCAAGCATGTAAAAAAGAGTCTGTTGGAAGTTTACTCAGGGTACAAATCTTCTCAACTCGACAATTCGGATCAACGTTGCACAAATTTTCATTACCCATCCATTCATTTTATGACGTAATTTATCGATCACAAAACATTCTTTTTGTTCTCTCATTTAATGACCAACCAATTTGGTATGACCTCCTGGCCAAAATAAAGTAATGGTCCTTTATTGGCTTGAGTCAAGTCATTATTCTGCACTCGCTCATCCAACGCTATTGCGATGTTCATTTTCGCTTGATTGGAAACTACTTCTTGGAATTTGAAACTTTTCTCAAGTCTTGCACAATTCCAGAACAAACCACACGGCCTGCATCACAAGTAGATCGGACCCCTATAAAATTGTACTCAAATCGCTCAATCTTCATTCATCTTGTTTTTGTGGATTCCAGCACTTTAATTTAGTTCGGTCACAGTGTGTCAGAGTCAGAGTTGTCAATTCCTTTCTCACGTTTAATAACTCTACGAGCAAAAAGAATGTCACAATACCATCCAATATAATGCGAATCTCATCCAATTTTCTCGTCATCCATCTCATTGTCCAATGAAACAAGAAAAAAATTGCTGTAACGCTGAATTGCTGAAATTGACCAAACACACCCCTAAAATGAATAAATTGAAACCGTTTCAAATTTGCTTCATGTTGAAAAATTGCCTACATCGTACAATCAAATCAGCACACAAACAAGAAATGGCCTGGTTTCACATTAAAAATAACTCAATTTTATTTCCTCATTACTCACTGCCGCACCACTTTAAAACGCTCTTATATTCAAAGAAATTGAAGTTATAAATTGCTTTATGATTTGGTTTTTCATAGGCAGAGAAGAAAATGTTAATATAATTATGACCAAATTTTGTGGTCGCTCGCTCCCTCATTTACTACGGTTTTCCGTATTGTTGCCCAATTTAAGTATGTCGACTCGCAATTTGTGTGCGATGAAAATATCTTAAACAATATTAGATTAGATATTATTAAAATTGCCTACATCGTACAATCAAATCAGCACACAAACAAGAAATGGCCTGGTTTCACATTAAAAATAACTCAATTTTATTTCCTCATTACTCACTGCCGCACCACTTTAAAACGCTCTTGTTGCCCAATTTAAGTATGTCGACTCGCAATTTGTGTGCGATGAAAATATCTTAAACAATATTAGATTAGATATTATTACATGTGTTTTTCATTTTTCCACCAACATTAAATTAAGTTACAGGAACATTTTTGTTTTCCCCCGATAATTGCTTTTATGTATAGGACTGACTGTTTCAAACAAAATGAAAACCAGGGAACAAAACTAAACTTGAACCAGGCCACATTATTTATTTATTTACTCGGTTATTCACGTTAAATGTCAGGAGGAAGCGTGTTTTTCCCATTATGAAATTATTTTACTTTGTTTTCAAAATTGTTTCAAAAACTGATGTTATCAGGCAGTCCTTACATAAAACACAATTCCAACTTTATTCACATCGACATGCAAGCAATGCACCACCACAAATGTTCATAATTTGTATCATTTTCATTCCGAAAATTACTTTTTTATCTGGCTGTTTGTAATTCGCATTTATTTCGTTAGTGTTGTTATCGTTTCCACAGTGAAAAGTATGCGCATAAAGAAATGCCTCTGAATTCAAAAGCAAAGTTGATTTTGTTTCATTTATTTCATGCGATTTACCAACGACAAGAACAAATGAAAAGAAATTTATTTTCCCAGAATGTGTTCCCATTCACCGGAAACTATTGCACAAGATAACCACAAAACAAGAAGACTTTATTTTACTTTCTCACAGATAAATTATGTGAATACCGAAAAGTTAAATTTTCGTTGCTCAATCAAAACCAATTTTCCAAGGCAATCATCTCATTGTGGAAGTTTAGTCGTGAGCCACCGCGAAATCACAGTGATCGCAGCTCTTCTTGCGAAATCATCTCCCATTCCATGGCTTCAGCTCACTCTTTGCAGATTGCAGATTTGCAGAAAACACCAGAGGCAAAAAGCGTTGCAAAAAAAATCAGATAGGAAAAGATAATTCGTTCTTCTACCACTGCCTCCATGTTTCATGTAGAGATGTAGAAGGATAGCGAAATAACGGTGAATCACCAGTCAGTTTATCGATTCTCCTCTCTAAATAATAAACTGCAAAAATTCTTCCTTTGATTTTCTCTTGTTAAAACTGTAAAAGCTGTCCGGTCCCGATCTAGTTCAGAAGATGGAACAATGTTAAAAAATAATAAAAAATAATGCACCGCGAAAGAAAATAATGAGGAAAGCGAGGCTGATTGAAAGCAAGCCAGGGATATTTATCCTCTTCTGACCTGAACCGAACCCCCTCCATCGCTGTGGCTAACGTAAGAGTGAATAAGTGCATGTCTTAAATATGTACCTATACAATGGAATAGAGAAAACAGTTTATTTTCATCATCTTCAAACGATCACCAGGGACCACCCAAGGAGCGATGAAACAAGCTTTTCCATCATTCTCATCTTTTATCATCTTTATCAACATAATCAACTTGTTCTTTATAAAAAACAGTCCCACTTGTTTTGCCCCAGTCCAGCAGAGACTCAACTCCCGAAGCATAGCACAACACAATATGCTTTGTTCTCTATCCACGCATGCCTTGCCTTATTGTGAGTCAAAGTGAAACTCGCAAATTTCTCCGAGCTTCGAATATCATATCGTAAAACAGGGAAAGCAGCAGACCGTTCTCATTATTGCACAGTTGCGTAACATTTATTGCCTGTATGCACCCCATTGTAAATATCGTTCCTCTCTTTGGTCTAGAAAATCGAATCATACAATGAGAATCAAAGGGAAAAGTTGATTGTTGAAGCGGAAGTTGATTTTGTGAAAGTTATGTAAAGTAAAAGTTCAAGCCTTATCAAAAGACAAGAGCTGGAGCGTGGGTGGTCTCAGTACTCAGTGATGCGAGGTTATCGCCAGTTTTTCTTCCAGAAAGCATTCTTCTTCTCAAAAAGAAGAGGACAGAAAACAAAGTGGAAGCAAGAGAGTTATTTTCTTTCAGTTGAATAGAAAGCGAAGAGGAGAAAGGAAAAACGCCTGGAGCAATAGAAAGCTGGAGAAAGAGAAAAAAGTTGTGTAGGTAGTTGCTCGTCTCTTCTCTGGTAAAACCATCGCGAGCAGACCGCACGGACCATTTTATTATGTGTGCTCAATACTTATAGCCACATACGTACCACTCTCGCTTTCTCTCCTCTCTCTCTTTACAAAAAGTGTGAAACCACACAGAAAAGTCGAGTACTCTGCAAAACAACTTGAGCATAGTTTTCAGTTGGAGAGCCTCTAAAACTCTCCTTACTGACTCAAAACTCAACTTCCACTCACTCACTCAGCTAAATATGACCCTCCTTCTTGAAATGGCCCACATTAAATATCTTGAGCAGAGACTTGGTCTCGGTTCTGCTCCTGGTCTTTCTCAAAAGTGTTTCGCTCTCCAAATCTTCAAACATTCATATAAATCTTGTCGCATTTAACTTTTCCTTGCAAGCAAGCAAAGCAAGGAGAGTGAACGCGAAAGCAAGACGGAGATTCTTCCAAATTAGGAAATCTTTCCTGCTCCCCATCAATTCTGACAAAACGACAGGGACACCGACACCAGGGAACACGAGAACAGGAAGAAGAGGAGCAGAAAGAGAGAAACGTTTTTCTCCCGAGTCCCAATGCCGTGCCATGTTCGAAAAATAAAGTACGAAGGCACACATCGCATCACATAATATCACATCACATGATTCACTCTCCTTCTACTACCCCATTATAGCTGCTCCTGCTCCTGTTTGTTACTAGGCCCACGAAAAAAAATATATCGATAGCCCGCTCTCTTTCGTTTTGCTTTTCTCCTTCCCTCCACACGTTTCGACTTTTTCTTTCATATATCGTTACGTTACGTAACATAACGTATCGTTGTTATTACATTACACTGTTCGCAATTCAACTTGACTCAGGAAGCTTCAGAAAAAGGATGCAGAAAAGCAACGAAATGTTCCTCTGCCTCTTCGCTCTATTATGTACTTGAGCAAGGGAAGAGCGAAGAGGAAAAAACCGTCTGTGCTCAGCTTTCCCTCCGTCTTCCCGTCTCTTCCTTTTTTACTACTTTCTCTCGTCCTCTCGCCATGGTTTCCTTTTTCTATGATGATAATGCTAATCTGGAAAACTGACGTCAATCCGAAAACTCCTTTCCACTTTATGCCGCTGCTACTTCTTCTGCTGCTTTAGCTTTTACTCTAAGCCTCCTTTTTTCTTTTCCACTGGTTGGTGCTCCACATAAAAAGTCACATACATAACCCTCTATAGACAGAGTTGCATCTCGATAACTTTCACTAAACTTTATTTTCTTTGGAAAATATACTTTTAAAAGAGTATCGTCGTTAGACGTGCATAACATAACAAACATGTATTTTGTAGACACACATTGTACTTATAAAAATGCTGCTATAATGATAAGCATGGAGCTCCACAGTTCTGACTGTGGCAACTGCCATTTGTCGTTTAGAAAAAAGCAGAAGGCAATGGAGGACAGGGGAAGCAGTAAAGTAAAGTTACTCGCTGGTACATCACATCACATCCACATGATGCACCACCACTAATGCTCACTGCTTTTTTCTTCACTTCACTCTGTGCAGGGAGGACAAGGGAAAAAAACGAGAGAGAAAGAGAAAAAAACTTTGTGGACACAATGTGTGGTGTCTCTCTCTCACTCAGAGTTTGGTGTGTGAAACTCTGTGAGTGTTGAGTCTAGTGGGAAAACGAAACGATTTTTTGACAGAGAGTAAGTAAAAATTACGGGAAAACCTTTTTTCCTATTGCTCTCTCCTATCTTTACTTTCTCCAACTTTCACTCTTCTTTTCACTTGTGTAGGTAAAAAAGTGAAATGACACTGGAGACCGGAGAGTTTAACAATGAAAGAGAGCAAAAGAAGAAATTGGGACAAAAAAAATGTGTTGCAAGTTTTTGTCTAGTATATGTATAAAATGATGCATCATTGGTGGTGGGAACAAGAGAATGCACGGGTCACAGGATGGGATAATGTTTGAGGGAAAACAAAGGATTACACTTTTCCTATTCTGTGGCTTGAAACCCGCCATTTTTTACTTTTCTCCCAAAAAGTTTCCTTTTAACCTTAATAGTGGGTAATGTGCATCCCGATATTTACATTACACGCTTTTTATTATTATTGTTAGTATTATTAGACTATATTATTACCGTACTCCGGTTTCACTTCCACTTCCACTTACTTTCACCTTTTCCACAAGGAGAAAGCAAAGTAAGGGAAAGGGTGAAAAAAATAATGTAGCACTTCCATTATGTTATGTTACATTAGATTACATTACTTTACTTTACAGTATTATTAGATATTAGATGAAAAGGAAAAGTTTTTTGTGAAGAAGAAAAAAATTACACGCACACACAATCAGCCTCAGCGAGACCTTGTGAGACACTCTTTCATAATGATGGCATTATTTTTTCCTTCCTTTTTGTACTCCACTGGGAATTTTTTTTTTCTTACATTTCTTTGTCTAAAATACTCACCCGTTTAGACTAAAAGTAGATAGAATAGAGAGACTTGTGCGTTGTACGAGTATAAGGCATCTGAGGCAATGCCGTGCTGTAACAAGTAAGAGACGATAGGTTTATTACCTGGATGTGGATAAGTAATAATGCTATAATATTCATAATCATAATCTTAATGGTAATGGCGATAGCAAGAATGTAATGAAAATGTGATGACAATGACAATCATTTTTTCCTTTTCTTCCTGACATATTATACGTTAAGAAGTTCATTTGTATTCATGCAGTCATATTCATTTTCTCTTTTCCTTTTCTTTTCAATCAATCTCCAATTAATTTGCTCTGAGCTTTGCTCTGCTCATTCATACAACAATGTCATGAAATGCTTTCATGTAGTACATGACATGAACAACGCAACAGTTGAAGCTTTTGTTCGAGAAGAAAAAGAAAATGGGATTGATTTGATAATGTGCAATGGTCGTGTTGTTGATGAGATGTTAATGTGCAACTTGGCTAATGGAATAATAAAATAATGAGCTAATGTCACGTACGGCACTGGACACTGACCACACTGGAAATCGTAGTGTGTAGTCAAGTCGGATTTTTTTCATTGACTTCCTTCATTACGACATAACATACGTTACATGTGTTTCGGACATGTTTTGACTTTCTCCTAATGCTAATGGAACAGTGAAAGAAATGAGTTTCGATTCCAGGCAATTTGGATGCATCAAATTTTCGACAGAGACAAATCAGGCAAAGTGGATTAGAATTATTGTTGCGTTATCATTGTTACTCTGCTTACTACATATCAATATTACTAAATACCCCATTCCAGTTGCATCTTGTCCGGGCGTGTTCAGTTTCACCTCGAAAATCCAACCAAGGTCTTTTTGTACTCTACTGTGCTCCAGTGTATTCCATGTAATCCTGAAAAGACAGAGATAAAGCTGTTGATCATTCCCTCTCTGACTGACTGCTCTGACTTTCTCTCTACTGAGAACTAACTCGACATTCATTTCATTTCCAAAGGAAAATCACAACGCGCCATTAAATTCCCTCCTCCTGATGAATTATTATCCGGTTAGAGGCACAGATTAATAAACAATGTCATTTCCCTTTTCCCGGATTCAGCATGGAAAATAAATAGAAATCTATAATACATTAAACTGGATCCCGAATCCAGAGCAAACCTGTTTTGTTGCAAGGAAATGAGAAAGAGGAAGAAACAGCAATTTTCAGTAATGATATCCGCCAGGCAGAATCACCAAGTTCTCACTCATAGTCAGAGAAAAATTTGGGGAAAGCAATGTTTTGGAAGTGGTACGTTCTCCTGTTCTTTACACACCTCGGATGTGTTAGCTACTACTAATAGGCATTTTTATGTTTCATTCTCTTTTCCATCGTCATCATCGAACTCTACAAACCCAACTTGGTTACTTTCACCAGTCTAAAAATAAGCACAAGGCTATATAGGCCTAACAGTTGCATTCTTGTGGTGCCCATTGTTTTCTGTCCACACGATGACTGAATGTGAATGAATGAATGTGAAGCAAACACATAATTTGCACAAAGGCAACATTTTATTTCATTTTATCCCATCTCAACAGCATCACACCACACATCGCATCACGTTAAAATGGAGCGTACGAGTCAGTACAGTACAGAAAGAAAAACATTAGTAAAAGCGGATTGATACAAATTTTCTTTCTTCTTCTTCTACTTCTAATTCCATCATTTTCTCTCCGCTTCCGCTTTTCCTTTCACATTTTCCCCGAAATTGGGAAAGTGAAAACGAAAATGGAAGCCTTTTACTCTTCACTTTCCCGGGATTATTTCGAAACGCTGTAATAATCATTATGACGATGAACATCATCATGAACAATATGAACATGATAATCATCTGCTTTTTTCCTGTGTTCTTGTGTTGTTAGTTGAAACTAGAAAGCGAATCGTACGATTAGCCATAATCTGCCTTTTCCTGCGCTCCATCGACAAAAATGGGAAAATTGGTCTAAATCTGTGCCTTGAGTTTTCTCTTTCACTTTCACTCGAGTTTCATGATTATTACGCTTTATTACTCATTCCTTTCACTTCCTAAGTGTTATCCCAGAAACGGAAATTACATAAGGAGAATAATAACTACAAATTTCATCTCTCATTCTCTCATACCGCCGCGTCTTTCTCTCGAGTGAAAATGATTGCGGATGATATGCAATCTGGACTCATATCTTGATATTATTAAGTACTCAAAAAAGAAAAGTTGCTCCTGTCACTGCTCTGCCACTACAACTTTCTACTTGTTCTTGGAAGAAGACAGGAGAAATCGGCGGTGGCGAGAGAGAAAAGAAAGGAAGAAGGCGGAGAAAGCAAAAAGTCCGAACGAAGCGAAACGAAGATTGATTAACGTATCAAGAAGAAAGTGGAACCCTGCAACCTTTTTCACTCTCCTCTTTTGATAAATACCTTTTACTGGCTTCATTTTCTCCGAAAACTCTAACTCTCCCACTTTGCTACTTACCCAGATAACTTTTCTTTCACGACGTGCCTGCCCTTAGTTTGTTGTGCTGTGCTGTGTTAGGACGCAGATTAGATGGAGCGAAGTCGCTCGAGCAAGCAGGATAATAAATAATTTCATGCAATTTTATAGATCTCCACTTTCATTTGTACCTTTCAGCACCGCGTTTCAATTCCACTGATGGACTACAAATCGCTTTCCCTTCCTTTCTCCCAATCCATCTCGTTTCCATTTTTGTGTCAGTCGTTCGTGCGTCCCCTACAAAACTCACCTTTCTCTTAGTGGATTGCTCTTTTTTACTACTTTCGTGCATCCTTTCCAAAAAATCTGCGTCATTCCCAATAATTTCACTTTATTTCATACAATTAACTCAATCATCATAATAAATTCATTTTATGTAGAAATTTATTTCCTCCGCACGAAATCGTCAACGTCATGGATGTCATCCCACCGCTCTGCTTTTTAGCTTAGACGTGCCTGCCCTGCATTCGAAATCATTTCGCCGTTGGTCATATTCCGAAAAGGAGAATTTTACTTAAGCTAAGTAAGTACGTGTTTAGTTGCTAAATTTTAGAAACGGGGCGAAAGGAAAACCTCTGCAATCCAATCATGTTAAAATTTATATCTCTCTGTTAATACTCAACAAAATTATTATTATTATTAGCCTCAAATAATTATTCCAGTCGTGAAGGAGATCCTCGAAAGTAAACACATTTAATTTCCATCATTCTCTCCAGAGAAAGTTAAATTTTCCCCAGCTTTCTCAGGTTTCTTGTGTCCATAAAATTATAACAAAAGAAAACTCTTCCACTACTTTAATAGTAGTTTGGAACGTGTGTGTCCAAAATGCGAAACACTTTCACTCCACTTTTCCTCCTTTCTCTTCCTTCCCCATCAACAAAACACGAATCTTCTCCTGGTGCACAGAGAATTATTATGATGATTAAAACACGCCTCGTTTCCTTTTTCTCTGCTTTCCTCCTCTGTTCCAAGAGTAACGGAACATCAGCGAAGAAAATGGGAGAGGATGTGGAGAAAGATTTTGAGATTCAGTGGAAAAGGAGAGAAAATGCATATCGTCATACATACATTTTCTCCCATTCTCTTTTTTTCGGAAGGATGACTCTGCATTTTGTATGTTTCACGAAGCAAGGTGAAAGTGGAAGCCGAGGCGGGCATGCATGCACAGCTTCACTTTACTTCAGTCTCTGCTTGCTTGTTGTTGGAATGGTAATGGCGGAAATCAATATGCAAATTTGATGGGGATTTTATGTATATGTGGAAACTCGAAAGAAGATCCATTAATACTTAAGAAAGACAACGGCACATATCCGCAATCCGCATAGATAAAATAGACACAGGATAAAATACAAGAGAAAAAAAGACTCACTTTGCTAGGAGAAAGTCAAACGAATGGAGCAGTGGCAGGAGTTTTGAGTTGAAAAGCCTTCAATATTAGAATGACTTTCTCCGTCTCTCACTTGTGCATAGAAATTATTACGGGAAGATGAGGGGAAAGTAAAAACCTGAGCTGAGCTGCGCTCACTGAGAGTTGAGGTGGTTTGAGAAAGAATGGCTTATGCAAATGGCAGCGTATGAGCCACATATGGACACGTTTTAGGTGAAAACATTAGTGTTACAAAGTATTTCATTTCGTTCCAATGGATCTCAAATGGTACAGAACTCGGAAGAAAACTTGGATTCAGGTTTCATTCCTTTCCTGGGCTGTTTGAAAATGGAGGTAGAATAAAATAAGAAAGCGCCAGGAACTCACTCGTTTGCTTTATGACTAGTTCTAGAATCACGATGATGATTTCTGAAATTCCTTGCCGCCTGCCTTTTCAGCTTCCTGTCGTCATCCTCATTTTCATCTTCATCACCATTTTGTTCTGTGCTGAGCCAGCTGCGCCTCCTTCATCATCTTAGCTTTTCATACTCCACGCTGACTAATAATCCCGGCAGTAAAAGATTAAAAGATGCTTGCGTCGTCATTCATGTAGCACAAAGAAATTTCAACGAGTGAATTACGTAAGGAGCTAAAAATACAGAAAAAATGAATATTCATATTTAGTAAGCTGGAAAAGCAGAAAAAGAAAGCTAGAAATGCGTTGCAGTGAATTTTTTGCTTGTTAAAATTTCCCTTTTTTTCTTGTATTGGTAATGTAATCATCAATGTAAAGTAGTGAAAGCGGTGAATGTGTTTTTTAAAACTTGGATAAAAAATATTATTTCGATTCGAACGAGTAATTTGCAATTTGTTGCTGGCTGCTTTTGCGGTAACGAAGCGATTTCTGAAGTAAACGTGTGCCATTCTGGTGGAGCCACAGCCACGGCAAACACCACCACCTCCAACGCTCCACCTTCACTGCTGTGACCGCAGAAGAAGCGTCTCTGTAAGAAAGATGCTTTTGTGCTTTTGCGGTGTTGAAAAGAGAAAGGTGGGATTACTGTGGTATTTTACGAATTTTCAGATACGTTTAGGTTATGCGGCCATTATCATTCTGAGGAGATGCAGAGATCGTGTTCACGGCGTGTACACAGGTACTCGGATAGTGCAACAATGAAAATGAAACTAAAACTGAAAATAATCATAAAAAGAGGGATAGAGCGAGAAAGTGTGCCAAGAGAGGATAGAAAGCGAGTGCAATGACAATTATGGTAACGATACGATACTCGTCCAATTTCCATTGTCTTGATGACTTGAGGTGCACATGAAAATGAGACTGAGCCATGGTCCATAAGTGAAAGCGAGACTTTCCTCTTGCGTGTCTTGCATACCTATGTATGTACGTAGACGTTTCCATTTTTGATGTTTTATGTGTCAATGGGTCCACCTCTCAAAAGCAGAGTGGTGCTAGCTGAGATGAGTCTGAGAATACGGATGGGATATTATTGCGAAAAAATTCAAGTGTTCCACCCCTCAAACTGAAACATTTTCTTGAGAACGATAATGCCTTTCTTAAAAAGCAACTTGAACATTTCCAAAGTATTCTTGGGAGAGACGCCGAAATTTTCCTATGGACTCATTTTCCTCTCACTTCAGCTTACATAATCCAAGAGAAAAGTCCACTTGTCTCTTTAACTTTAAAGTTATGCTTGCACTTTACTTTTATAGGAACACAGGATAAAAATGCCTTCATCCAAAAAAGGAAGGAAAAATGACGCAAAAAATGTTCGTGCTTATGTATCTACCTAACAACAACTTCTGGATGAAAGTCAGTGAAAGCGAGTGGGAGAGGAAGCATATCTATGAAGAAGCGGAATGTTTCCATACACAGAGATTGTAATAGTGGAGAAAAATTCCACATTTCCATTCGCCTCTGCCAGGGACTCTTTCTGCATCCAGAAATGTCGTGTGTGTTTCACGCGTGGTCATGTATTTAGGTAATGATAATACTTTAAGAATGTCTGCAAGGACAAGGAACAACAAAATTATGTAACGGGGAAAGTTAACGAGACGGCTAAAAAGGAATGAAACATGATACTCGAGCCGAGCCAGGAAACTCCAAGTGAAGTCAGAGAGTGGGAGAACTGAGGGAACTCAGAGAGAGCTTCTACTTTCTGCGGCCAAAAACTGTGACAATGCTGCTGACTACGATGATGATGATAATGATGCCATTCCAATCGTAGTATATATCTATCTATATGTACATATTTAGCTTAAGTGACACAAATACACACAACTTTCTCTACTTTCTCTCTCTTTCATACTCTCATTGTCCTCTTTTGTCTTGTCTTGTGTGCTTCGTGACGAGGACGGTGACGGTGACGGTGCCGCTGACTCCATTTCTTGTCTCCGCTGTCCTACTACTATCACATAAACTCTCTCCAGAGCTATGCTTCCTTGGCTTTGCACCATGAAACCTAAAACCATATTTCGTTTTCGGTTTAAGTAAGTAAGTAGAAAAGGCAGAGCACAGCAAAAAAGGACTCTCGTCGACACAAGAGATATCGAGGAAGGGAAAAGAAAATGGAGTACGTAGCGCAACCCAAGTGGAGCACATTTTCCCCATTTTCCCATGATGAGAATATTTTCTGCTACATACAGATGCACACAATGCTTTCTCTCACAGACACACACTCTCTACTCAACTTTCTCTTTTCTCCACTATCTTATCTTGTATCAAGTTGATCGATCCATTCAACTCTAAATATCCAACGATCACCATCATCGTCAATATCATCATCGCCATTCACACCGCCACCGCCACCATGAAAGAAAGACCACACACATTCAACACATACGTACTTTCACAATGTATGAAAAGCAAAAAAATCGCTATGTGTCTTACAAACGTACATTTTTATCTCTCATCGCCGAAATACAGAGAGCGAGCGACACACATTGCATTGTCCACCTTATCGTGATCTCGATCATGATCGTCATCACGATCATCATAATGATGATCGGTACCGCGGCTGCCGCTACCGCTGCCACCAGAGCTGCCGCCACATGCCTCATTACAGCTTACATATCCAACTCGAAGACAGGCTGCTGGAAATCCCGAAACTTCATAAGCATTATTCACTCCGGCAACATAATGTAGCCCAACTAATGTAATGTAATATCGCGCCGATCCGATCACCACGATGATTTCGATAAGAATGAGGATCGGCTCTTCTTTTATTATACTGCTACTTGAATAACTCCACGTATTCACTCTCTCACCATTCACCCAGTTCACTTCAGTCAGTGTATCTATAAAAATTCCAAACGCTGTTTCTCCGCCTCTGCTTTCCTCCACTTTCCCATTTCATTTTGCTGACTGCTTCACTCCAGTCTGACTGATCTGAGACTCGGTGTGAATGTGAGTCGCGTCACTTTCTCCCAAGTGTGATCTCATCTGATATTGTATTTTATTCCTTCATTTATGAACAACGTTTCCAATACAACCGGAGAACGCTATAGGAGGTACATACATATTATACATATGAAAGGGAAAAGCTGAAATGTGCGAAAGCGATATTTTCCCTCTTTACTTCTCTTTTTTGCAAAGTGGAAACGTATGCATGAAAAATGCAGTGGAATGCAGACGGCGAGTGCATGCGAAACAAGGCACATTATTTTATTTTCTACGACGTCAGCACGTTACATCGCGTACAGCTAACAACAACCAGTCCAGTTTTTTTTCCCCGAAGGCCTCCATTTCATTTGCCTGTGTAGCAGACTAGAATGATAAGAGGGGAGGGAACGGCGATAGCAATGGCGTTGGTGATAACCACGACGATGATGATGATGCGATATTCTGTGCCATTACCGTCAAAATATGGTATGATGTGTGTTATGATGATGTTCGGGAAAGTGTGCATCGGCATCCAGATGAGAGTGTTGTGAGTGACTGAGCGAGTACATAATTCCATCTC
The DNA here is from genome assembly GCA_021029165.1 of Cyphoderus albinus. Lineage (NCBI taxonomy): Eukaryota > Metazoa > Arthropoda > Collembola > Entomobryomorpha > Paronellidae > Cyphoderus > Cyphoderus albinus. The sequence continues at coordinate 23,627 of VYYJ01001042.1, forward strand.
CATCTAAAAAATCTACTGCTTTTTGCATCTGCTCATATCTAAATACATACATGGTTCTAGCTCATATTTAGAGTGTTCTGTCTGCTTGCAATTAGGTGATGGTGATGGCGCACCATCAGGGAAATCGTGATGAAACAGTTTTATTTTATGGACTCACTCGGCTCATCACTATACTGAGCCAGGTTTTTTATTTTCAAGCCGCTGTTTCTCTTTTGTTGTCAAAATATGGGAGAAAGGTGAAGGGTCAATTATAGCCAGTGTGTGGGCCACCCTGAGATTTAATAATGATAATGATAGTCATAATAATCATAATAAAGGCTGGCTGCTGGCTGCTTGGTGGAGACTGGAAGCAATGAAAAGTGTGCTGCGAGGTTATTATTACTTTTATTATTGGAACGTGAAAGGAAATCTTGTCAGGTAGTAGTGGTATAGTAGTGTAGTGGACGGAGTAATAAAATTGGTGAAAATGATGGTGGAGTGCAATGATAAAGTATTCGAAAGTGAAGCCACTGAGTGAGCTGAGTGGAGTGTGTGCATTTAATGAGGCTTTTTATTCTCTCCACGGATTGACTCAAGTTGAGATGAGACGAGTTGAGTGGAGTTGTTGACTAAGCAAGAAACAGGAGGATGATCGCGATCACCATCATCAACCGAGATCGCCATGATCGTGAATGCCACGAATTTACGATAATGAAACCAATTTAAATCTTGTTATTTTTGTGGCAGCAAAATTGCCGAACGGAGTGAAAGACTGAGCGCTGTGAAAATGAAGAGTCTGAAATGAAAACCCTCTCTTTATCCTCAATCCCGTCATAAAAATTAATATCAACATCGCTCTTTTCTCCTTGCTCTCGTCTTTTATTTTAGTGGCTTCAGACCGCTCGCCTTCACTGTAAGTAGACCCGCGAAGCCATGTCATGTCAACAGGCATGTTTTACGACTATTTACCCGTTTAAGCGAAACTATTACATTTTCTTTTTAAAAAATAGACAAAAAATGACAGATTTATTGCTGTGTTTGCGTTCCGTCGTTAAATAATAAATATTTATTTATTTATGTAGTAGCTCCGTGTCACACACATTGGCCACACAGAGGTAGTGTGATACGTGCATCATGTTATTACGGTGTCGTGCAGTGGATCGCGGCCTGGCAGCTGTGTCAGGTTTATGACGAGGCGTCTTCTCAAGTTACTACTCAAATATCATGACACGACATTAAAAGTCATCGTTAAAAAGTAAAAAAGTGGAAGCTCCTCTTTCCCAAAAAGAAAAACACAGGGGGGAAGTCGTAACTGTCACGATATGAGAGTTTGACGCGTTTAGGTAAATCGAGCGTGAATAATAAAATCGGATAAAAAACCGAGCCTCGCGTAAATTACCCGTTATGAAAGAAACTGAAAGGAACAAACAACCGTTTAAAAACATGACGCATTTTGGATGCTCCACCGACCGTCTCATTTCATTACCGCATGCACAGTCAAATTAAGCAGTTTACAGCGGCCAGATTCAGACTGTCGTAGATTCTTGCACTTTTATGCAAGCAATTGCGTAATTTGACGAGGAAAAAGAAAAGAGTGAAAGCCCGTGGTCCAATTCCCTGCGATGAAATCGTTCCGGTAGCTAAGTAAAATCCCAAGTGGAGTTAAATAAATGATCGCTTCATGTAACACAAACACATAATTTTCAGTTCACACTCGAAAAACCGAGCTAATCATAATCATTACCGTCATCATCCACTCCTCTTATCATCGCGTGAGTTCCTCTCAGTCAGCCAGTTGAGAACTTGCGTCTGTCATTAGCTCACTTTCCTCTATGATGCACACGTGCTTCTAATTATTTACACATGAGACGGATAAATACGACCCGGTGATGCGATCATTATTTTTATATCTTTATTTTATTCCATCCAGCCGTCCAATCTTTCTTTTACTTTTACAAAAATAAAATCAACTTGAAAATAAACAAAACCAAACTTGGTTTCTCGTTCGCCTCTCCCTCATTCAGCACGCTCGTTTCCATTTCACCTTCGAAATAACATTTTTTCTCTGTTGATTTAACTTTAACAAACAAAAAAATAGAGTGAAAAATTTCAGCTTAGAAAGTCAGAATTAGACGGAATCAGATCAGGAGTATTTCGAGAGAGAAAAATAAACGACGCATATTTAAATAAATAAAACAATTTTTCACGACGATGATGACATGTCGCTGTCAATAAGGAATGGCAGAGTGAACAAACAATGCAGCTGAAATTGAGAACCTAAAGATTGAGATATCCTAAAAATAGGGGAAATGGATAAGGACAGACAAACAACAGCATCAATTTCACATCGTTGCATACACAAATTTTATTCCGAGTCCGATTGAACGGAAGCTTCAAATCACGCTAATGTCTCCAAATGTGCTTAAACGCATTTGCCCATAAGTCACCAGTTCATCATTATGCGCTTCGCCGAAGTAAGATAAGATTCCATTTTTACCAAAAAGGCGGAGATCTTTTTCACAAAATAAATGCTGCTCTTTTCGAAGCGAAAATGTTCAATCTTAAGGGTCTAACCTGAGGAGAAATGGGATGCTCTAACATTTCACCGCAATTATAATTTGATCTTTATTAAAGCTTAAACAGAGCAAAAGGTGAAAAGATTGTGTGGAGAATTTCTCCGGTGACTTGATAGTATCATTAGTTATACAAGTGTATATTTATGTACATAGAATATCTCATTTGGACTCACGATGAACCCTCAAGATTTCATAAGTCGCCATTTCAAAGTTTTCAGTTGAGTTGAACTCGACAATTGACAAGACAAGATAGCACAAGGACCAGCGCTAGTTTTTCCCACATTACATAACGTGACATAATAATATTTTCAACTTTCCGCCCATCATTATTCCGCTCGTGTGCTCCACGTTTTACGATCTACTCTAGCGTAAGATTGTTTTTTAGTCAAGAATTACGTACCAAGAATGCCGGCTACAATTTCACTTATCTAATTTTACCTCTTTCATTCCAAAATATTATTTACATAGACAGTCATACAATCTAAAAAATCTTCCCTTTGAACTCAAAATTTGAAAGCGAAGCAAAAGAAGGCAACATAACAACAATGCTGCTTATCATCATCACTTTATAATAAAATATTTTGATATCCTTTCTTCAGCAAGAAAAAGAAAGTCAGAGGTAAAATCGCTTTCTCTTCCTTCTCTTTCTTTTCTCCGCTTCCGCGGAAATGGAAAGTCATCGAGACAAGAATTTTTGTTATTGAGACAGTGACGCGGAAAATTGTGTGGCAGTTTGTCTCGTTAAATATTTTTTCTTCAGTGGAGCTCCATGCATTGTTGAATTTTTAAAATTCTTTGCTTTTCTTCCTCGGAATTCTTGAGTGGAGAACGATGACGACGTCAACAACAACAGCAACAAAAGAAGGCCGAACAAGAAGATAATAATAGTTAGAAATAGTAATAAGATGCTGTTTACGATGATGATGATGATGCTACTGATTTTTCTACTTACCGAAGCACATTGTATAATAGAAGAGAGAGAAAAGTGACATCATCACTTTTACCCTTAAAAGCAATTTTTTTATAAAAACTGAAAAGTAAAAGTGAAAATGCCAATCAGGCGCAGAAAACGAAACGAAGCGGAGTAAACAAGCGATGTAAAAGCTGCAGCAGCAATGAAGAAAAAAAAGTATGCGAGAAAAGGGAAAAAGTTTTGTTTTTTTTATCGTCACGTCACACTCCTGCATTCTATCCATCCGCATCTAGTCAAGTCAAGTCACACATGGTCTTTTCTCCTCTCACAACTACGTATTACTGCGTATCCTCTTTTGACATTCTACTCAATGAAATGCATTGCATCTCGATTCGCCTTTCTTCTTCAAAGTAATCATTCTTGCCACTGTCCTTGTCTTGTCATTCCGCCTCCTCCTCGAAACATTTTTTTCTGCTCAGCTGCGAGAGCCTTTAAATATTTATTTTGTTATGACTTCAACAAAATAGCTATTCACCACAAAAATTCTCTGCTAAGTGAGACGAGCACAGAGAAACAAACAAAGTTACATCCACATCGCACATTCCACAAACCCAACTTTTTAACTCTTTCCCTTCTTCGTGCTCTTGCTGTCTCTGTCTCACTTTCTCAAGGTTATTCCATACAAAAACCTACATAGTAATAAATAAATTTATTTTCATATCGATTTCACTCTAAAGCAACGAAAAAGCTTATATCATTTTTAAAGTTTTTTTTCGAGACGAAAATTAATTTCAGTTTGAGAAAACAATACCACACACAGAGCCAAGCCTGCAGTGCTATGTAAACATTAGATGTGCGACATTAGAAACTGAGCTAGTCTGAGTCTGAGTTGATATGAAAATGTCAAAGAAATAAATAATGGAGGAAAATAAAAATCTAATTTATGTATGAATGGAAGCATCGTAAGAGAGTAAATAAAAAGTGGAAGCAATTTCCTATTTTATTTGTATTAAACATGTATATGTGCATAATTTGCATCTGCCACTGTCATCAACATCGTGATACGCCGTCAAAACAATTGTCAATTTCACTTTCTGCCTCTGACTCTGTCTCGATAAAATAAAAGTTGATAAGTTTCAGAATGAGAATCGTAGTTTCATCACTGTCTATACACATATTTAGTCGAGGGATATTTAGAATGAAATTAAATGAATGTATGCATTGCATTGCATTCCTTCATGCCGCCATGTTTGCTCATGCCAGAAGAAATTGACCTTTCAAAGTGACTGGCGACAAAAATTGAACAGAAAACAGCAAGAGAGGATGAAGATGCAGAGAAAAGTTATGTCATCATGGCATCATCGCATGACACAGGAAATCGCCTGTTGTCGTGTTTACCCAAGCCAAAGAGTAAAAATGGAGACTGAAATGGAAGCGAGGATGGAAGCAAAAAATAAAAAGGCTTTTAACATTTTAAAAAGAAAGTCGTAAGGAAGAGGCATTTTGAATTGTCTACACTAAACTACAGCTTTCTAATATAGTAAGGCGATAAGTTAGCGCTCAGGTGAAAAATAAGCAAGAAATGAAAATAGTGTTTACCTTGCCTTTTTTCAATCACGATCGCAATGACTGTCGTTGCCTCCGAGTAAAAGTCAAGTAGGACTCAGCTCGTGCTGGAAAAGAAACGGTGATGAAAGGAAATAATAGAAAATAAGGCAAAACCTTTTCCTTGCTTCTCCTATTTTCTCCAGTGGGGCTGAAACGGCGCCGGAGTCGTGTCTTTCGTGACTCTGTATTTTTTTGGATTTCGAAGTGAGAATTTTGATGTTGATCGTTGAAGCTGAAATAGTTCAGAGGAGTCACAGCAGCAGCAGACGTAGGTATTTATTTATCTTTGTAAATCAAACAATCGTTGAACTCGCTTCGGTAAATCGTAAATCCCATCCAATGAAACTCACAATGCTCCTCTTTGTATAAAATGTTGCTTTTAAAGAACTTTCGCCGTACCTTGAATCAGAAACCTGGGCTTATCTAATGACAATTTCTTGCTGTGCTTTCACTTTTCTCTTCTCTTTATCAAAAGGCACGAAAAGGTTAACGACGACTGTGCCACTTTTCTTCCTTTTTTCAGCCATATCTGATTGATCTGGAAAAACTGACATTTTTCAAATATCGTGACAAACAAAAAGGTCCAACTGACTCAATGCACTTTCTTTGCCTACTGCACTGTTAAATTCACCACTGCAATTATTTTTATTGCCCTTAATATATTTCCAAAGGTCTTTTTATAGTATCAGAGAAAGTACCTAAAAGCGAATAAAAATCATATTTCATATTTTTCAACGTCATTCCCTTTCCAATCCCACTGATCAACTTGACTCTCCTTGCTCTTGAGACGGTTTCTGTCTGGAGGCAAAAATAGAAGTGAAAGTGGGAGAAAAGTCGATATGAAGAGTTAAACAAGAAAAAGTTTTTTTTCGAGAAAGAGACAAGAGGATTAGATTAGAAATGTAGGTAAGTGACTGGTGTATGTGTATGTAATACCATGTCGCAAGAGAAAGCACGGTGGTCACACAGAGAAAGTGAGAGAAACAGACAAAAAATACAGAGATTATTATTTTTTATTACATTTTTCTTGACGTCTCCCTGTTTGCACTTGGTTTTTTAGTATAACATAGTACACGTAGAGCAGCCAATGATCATGATGATGTTCATGGCAGTATTTAAGGTAATAAAAAGTACTTTTCCCAAAATATGTAATATTATATTACCAAAGGTTTTTCTACTATTACTATGACTTACATTAGATTATCACTGTCTATACTAACTGCATATGGAGTCGTACCACCGCAGCATAGAAATCCTCCAGGGAGACGTTAATAACAATAACGGTAATATTCCTCTTCTCGGGTTTCCTCTTTCATTTTTTTATACTGAAGCGAGCGTAGAATGAATGACGACGTGCGACGTGCCCATCGGATGATGACTATGATGGAGTCACACAAAAAATACGAGAATTGCATTGAAAAGTCAGTTTTTTTTTCAAGTGTTCACTGAAAAGTCATTATTCGGACCAACTGTGCAGTCACTCCTCTAATGCTCTTGATTCAATTCATACCCATTTTTTAGAGAATATTTTGTAGCAACCAAACAAAAAACTTTTTTAAGTGTTGTTGGCTGTGTGTACAAACTAACTAAGAACTGTGAGGTTTACAAACGAAAATCGTGAAGCAATGTAATTCGAATAGTGATGATGCTTAACGTGAAAATTTTATTTTTATCTTTCTAAAAAATTTATTCTCGAGCATCTCCACTCACATCAGCGCGATGCACTGCACGAACATCGACAAAGCAGCGCTTTTCCGCTGTTCACTTGACTTTTTTAAAATTCATTCTCCGTCCGTTTTTTGTGTCTTTCTACTGAAATCGGACGCCGCTATTATTTTTACTGCATTCATCCATCCAATGGACGTATGTAATGTAATTTTACGTATTCCCATTCGGTAGCAATGATTGTGATTCCAGCAAAAAGGAATTTCCACAATTGTATTGTAAGTGTGCTTGAACCTTGATCTTCAGCAAAAAAAAGAGAAAAAAATGAATCGGAGAAACGAAACAAAAGGGAAAAGGAGACGAAAGAAGGAATCCGGAGCTTCCGGTGCATTGGCTGTTCCTTCTGTGCCCTAGTCTATTATATATAGAAATGGCATGGCATGGCAATCGCAAATTACGAATGTGCTCACATCACATCTCTATAAATATAATTTTTCGGTATCACCTCCCAAGTGTACGTAGGTTATCAATAAAATATGTTATTGCTGCCTCATCGACCAATTCAAGTGAAGCAGAAACAAAAGAGGTGGTAGCTCCAATCGCCGACGATCTCCGTGATAAAAAGAGTCTCAATCGCAATCTTCATTCTCCATGCTGCACAGTGGCAATGGACCAATCTCCTAAAGTGCATAAGTCAAGCAGGACTAAAGCAAAGGGCCACTGTGAGACTCTCGAAGGAGAGAGTTTCTTCTTGGGAGAAAATAACTTTCCAAGTTGGTCCTCGTGATAAGTTGTAGAATGACTATGCGTTTGTTGTTACATGATCATATCATATTACTACCACCCTTCCTATCACTTTATTTTATTCTCTCTGATATAAAGCGCCATAATCGTAATGTCACATGATCATGACGCTCTTACTGCGTTGCACGCCATCCACTCCAGGAATGGAATGTATGAGTATGGGAATGAGAATATGCATATTATTCAGGATCGTTGTGCAGCGACTGCACATCCTGCCATTAACTCGCTGGAAACCCAAAGCCGCACATTAAGTGCATACAGTCTATAGGAAAAATAAGTGCGGAGTCCTCTGCGAAAAAAACGTCTTAACTTACACTTAAGTTCGGAGTACTGCGTAAGCAAGTGCTGAAAGACGCATAAGAATAAAAATAAATAGTTGATAATAAATGTGCGCATCTCATCTCATCTCTGGTTCCATTCCACGAATATCCAGTGTTCGCTTATCCTTCATAATGTGTGCAAACATTTTATTGTCTTCTCTGGTTTCACAGTTTCAAAGGCACAGTCAGACGACAATGACAGAGAAAGAAAGAAAATCTTCATAAATAAATACAAGTTAACTTTAACAGATTTTCCTCTACAGTGGGACCACACAAGTTAGACTCAGAAAGTAAGGAACTGCTGCTTTCTCGATATGGACTGACACAGAACATAGCAGAGAAAGACACTTGTTTCTTGGAAGACACTCGAAACGAAGAAACTCACTCAGTCACTCACTCCACTGACTTTTCATAATAAACATTTATAAAACGTAAAGTGTGGTGTTCTAAGCGTGAGTTGAGTTGAGTTGAGTGGAGGCAGGGAAAAGGGGAGAGCAAACAGAGAAATAATAAAAAGTTGCGGAGTGGAGTACTTACATTTTACGAGAATTGTGCATGTGTCCATTTATTTGTTTGGAGCCAATAGCCAGGAAGAAAATGACCGCCATTACGAGTCATAATAAATGAGCGAATTTCTCGTTCCCTCCCCGCCATTACTTTTAGGTAAACACATACGTATGTAAGAAGGGAAAGAAGTTATACACATATCAACAAAATTATAGCCACTGCTCAGCTCAGCAATAACAAACAACACAAGACGATTTCTATTTCTCCCGACCTTTCTCCTCTTTTTCGAAAAGAAAAAAGAAAAGAAACCGAGTGGAAATAACAATTCCAGTCCTGATGTAACATAATATGCTCCAATATATTTCTTGCTTTCATGCTCTCGCCCAGCCACGATTTCTCTGGCTGCTTTATGAGAGATTTAGTCAAATCTTGATAAAAAGTCGAATGTGGCTTTATTTATTGTGCTCCACTCCACAAAATACGGACCAAGCAAAGGTATCACTTTATGTAATGCACCTACAGCATTAAATATAATACAACACAATGTATTTTATTTTATTATTGGTGGACACCCTGCTCGAGACCTCTTCTAGCAACCTATAAACTAACTAAACTACATAACACAAAACATGATAGCCATAAACCAACTGCCATAAGTATTCATTTTCTTTCTTCTTCTGTTGGGTCAATACCCATTCTTCTCCATGTATTCTGATTATTGCCACATCCATTCCAGCGTTATTACACCGCTGACCTTAACACATTTTTTATGCATTCTTCTTTTCCTCTTTTTGCTTCATCGTCGAAAATAAAAAATCGCTTTACTTTCCACTACGTCCAGCTTTCTTCCCCATGCTGCGATCTTGTTTTTCCTTTCTTTTTACTTCCTCTCACATTTTTATGCTCTCCCCTTTCCATTTTACACCCAGACAAAGAGGAAGGGGCACAACAGAGAAAAAAATGCTCTTTTTTCTTTCACTCTTTTCTCTTCAAGTTCTCCTTTCTCTGCCCTTCACTCACTCAAAGCATCATCATTTTCTCTTTTGCTTTCCTTTCTTTTTTCTTTCTTCCACTTAAATTATTATTACAAGCACGATAATGGCCAGAGAAACTGGTGCTGCTACATACATTCACTTATTCACTCACTCACTCACAATTTTTACAACTTACATCATCTCATCTCAGAAATAAATAGAAGCGTCAGCAGCATAGAGCAAAATGTAAGGTTAGGTTACGTAAAGTAACAAAGCAGAGGTAGGAGCGGCATCATCCGACATGAGCATCAGCATCATTTCCCACAAAAAATGACCCGCTCCACTTTAAGCAGCGAAGCATGCAGATTCGCACACAAGCATCGCAATAAAAGCAGAGAGCCAGCATAATAAAAGTAGTAATTGTTGCGAAGAGAGAGGCGAAAACGCAAACAACAAAAATTTTCATACTCAAGCTTCACTCGCTTGCTGGTTATTCCGGCCCATCCAACATAACAACGTAACTGGAAAGAAAAACGAAAAGGGCACGGGAATAAGAAAAGGACGACGACGACGAAGAAGAAATAAAACGGCTCACAAAAAATCTCGCATCTCATTTATTCCCTTTCTCCGCTCGTTTCCCTTTTTCGCTCCATTCTGCTCCGCGCTGCTTCTGCTCCAGGAGAGAGGAGGGAGGAATGGAACGACGTTGCTTCTGGAAATAAAAGATGGAATGCCCGTTCCGAGTTGTGAGTGCGAAATAAATGCCTTCCTTTCTTCTCCGTGACGCATTCTTCTCTCTCTCAAATATTTCTGCATTGTCAGCTGCGAACTTTGGCTCTGCGTTTGCTTTGCGTTTTTTGCACACTTGCAAAAAATATTTATTACGGTGTCCTCACTCGCATCAGCTCACCCCGTAACAAAACACGGTCATCTACTTACTTCGTGACCTGACGTGACATTCTATGACATTGCTTTGCCATCAGTTGACATGACGTTTTTATCATCCAGGTATTAATCAAGTTTAACTAGGAAAATGCACCCTTCTCGCATTTGCCACTCCCATTCCAAACGAAATAAATTGTCTTTTGCTTTCTCTACGTCTTTTCTTCTCTTTCCCTATCAAAATCCATTTCGGTTGATAAGCACCTTTGAACAAGCAGATTAGCATCATTTTAACTGACTCAAGTCACTCGGAGAATTGAGAATGACACTTTTTGGTGAAAGTCGCAATCTTCATGCTGAACTGAGCACTGACGTCATTCCTAGACAAGCAGTAGGAAAACAAAGATGAGTTTCAGTTTTAAAGCGTGAGTTTCGCATACAATAGCACGTTTTACGGAAACAACCGGTTTTCTTCCCAACTTGATTATTTTTATTAGACTTTTATGGTAAATAATACCGATATATTCTTGTCCCGGCGAAACCATTTAATCTTCTTATTTTCCTTTCTTTCTTACTTACAATCACGATGCTGCTCCGTTCGCTTCTCTGCTGCTAAAAACTCCGTCACGTCACGATCACACGATTTCAGCCAGCTCCTTAGGCTGATTCGAGACTTAAAGAAGACAAAGAAAGGATAAGGAAAATTTGTAACGCCAAAGTGTGTAAGTGGGCCAGTAATAAGAGAAAGCAAGTGGAAGAAAAGAAAGCTTTGCCTTGCTCAGCAACATATCTGCAAGCTCAATCATTTAATCACCTGTCTTATTTCATATGCAATATGCATGCCTTTCCCTTGAATTTACCTCGTATCAAGGAGCTTGTTTCTCGAGAAAAAGAAATGGAGCGTGCTTATCTTCCCTTATCTCGCACATCCTATCCTACCTTAGGCTTGGCCTAGTCACTGCCATTTTCTTTGCCGATTCTCTGCTATTCTTCCATTACCTTCATTCGCCTAGAAAAGAGCAACAGAAGAAGAAAAGCAAAATTTTTTATTTCTCTCACTAGTGACTAAATACTTATACCCCGTTCATTCAGTTTAGTTTGCTTTTCAAGCAGACTGCCTGAATCTCACTTGAAGGCAGGTCGTCCCATGAAAAATATATAAACGCGCTTTCTCGTTTTTTGCGTGGGTTTGCTCGTCTGCTTTCATCTTTTATTTTCACAGCTTCACTCCTGTGCCTGCTTTTCTTCATCCATTTTCTTCTTTGTTTTTGAAACGAGTGTTGTTTTGTTTCGCAGTTTTAGCTTTTCTTCCTCATTTTTTTTTTAGTAATCTTCCAAAAATATAGAGCATGCCTAACAAATGCAGTATTTATATATAAACGTAACTACTAAACTACCTAAACTTCACTTGGCCCATCTCATTTACAATACATACCTAAATACAACAGCAGCAAAGAAATGCGTGGTGAGTCAAGTTCTTGAGTGAGTTTTGTTTCGCCTTTTGATTCTCCTGTATGTAAAGTAGTGTAGTACCCTGGAATATTTTGGCTCAGTTTCACTTTTCACCAGTCAAGCCAAACTCTGAAGATGTTGGTTTGATAACAGCAGAGTAACGGAGTGAGTGAGTAACATGAAACAAAAAGTGACTAGGTGAAGTGAGAGTTTCACTTTGAGATACACAACTCAACCAGCAGCCACAGTTTTACCTTAAGTAGAGAGGAGCCGAGTACGAGTCGTTTCTTATTAATAATCCTCCATTTCCTTTCCTCTGAGTCTCAAGAGGCAAATAAGTGTAAAGAGAGAGGAGAGGGAAAAGAGTGTCGTTTCACCTGCTCTCGGCCTCGCTCAAATAATCATAAAATGGCGCATGTTTCCCAGGCAGAAAAATTCAGTCGAAGCAAGCCAAGCCTTTTCCAGTCTACTGGAAGCTACACACTTTTTAATTATCTCTTTCACTCGATCAACTCAGAATTTCTCTGCGCCAAAGACTTGCTCTGCCTAAGTTTCAACTTTAATATGATTGAGATACACACGTCTGGCTCGAAAAAATCAAATAATATTGTCTTCTCCAATTTCATGGAAATTTTGCATGGTGAAAGTGAATTTCCTAATAGAATTAGCATTCGGCAGGAGACGTCTGCTGCGTCTCCGTCCTCCGTCTCAGACTTTGTAGGCGACACGATCAAAAAATGTATCGTAGTCATTTGTATCCTTGTATTGATTTTACTTTTTTTCTTTCTTCCTTCCTCCGTACGGTCATTTATTCCCGACGTGTCGTTTCTTCCTTTTTTCTTTGTCTTTATTCGTCTTCTTCTTACGAATCGGGCTTCTATCTCCACTCTCGTCGCATCTCAACTTTTTCCCATTTCAACTAAATTCCTTTTTTTTTGCATCCGATCCCCATCTCGATCTCCATCTTGTTGACATTCCTTCCACTTTATTTTATTTTTTTATTGTCCTTCTTATTATTATTGCATTCTTTTCCCTTTACTTAGATTGTTTGGAGTTCTCCGTTCTTTCTCCTTAGTTGCTATTTTCTCCTCTCTAGATTCTTTTCGAATTCTCCTCTTGAATTCAACATTCTTATTTGTTGTAGCATTAAGCCTGTTTTTCTTCCTCGCTTTCGCCTATTTTCGATCAATCCCCTCTCATTATTTTCTGATTCTCATCATCCTCTCTGCAATAATCAAGGAACGGGTATCACAGTGGCTACTGGCTGGAGTGGAGCATTGGCCGCATTTATTGACAGAGTGAGCTTCTGCGTTCTCTGTCTAAATGAAGTAGGAAAAGCGGATGACGATGACGATACACGAGAAACTCTTCATTCTGAAACGGAGAATCTCTACTTCAGCCATACTTCGTTATTTATTATTCTTTGAAGGAGAGGAAGCGAGAAACGTTTGATGGGTGGATTGATGCACGTATTGAAAGATCGTTCCATCCACATCCACAGCCACCTCCGCTCTCTCTCAATGGCCCATCGTCTCTGCTAGAAAGTTTTCCGAGTGGGAGGTCGAGTTCCATCCAGCTTGGCTTTCGAGTGCAAAAACAATCAACATCTACCAACCGTGCTTAAAAATAGGCTCAGAAGATGACTTGATAAAATCAACTCACTTAGAGTGAAACCCACACATCTTTTTATCACACACGAGTTGTAGTTGGGCCAAATGTCATTTTGTTCCAAAGGCGAATAATAATCCACTTAAAAACGGAAATTTTCCAAATCGGGAAAGAATATCTTGAAAAGAAAAGAAAAACTATTTTGTTTCAGTGAATAACGGACAAATATTTTTGTAGAGGCGTAAATCACGAAAAATGTTTCCATCTTCTGAATAATGCCCACAAATCCATTTTTGATGAGTTCGATATAATGCAATGTGCTACGATATCCTATTACACCAAGGATTTCCCGATTTTCCTTGTTTTCTTTTCCAACTAACTTTCTCTTCAATTTTCTTATTTTTCCGGTGCCATCCTCAACCGCTCGACGGTTCACGAAAAAGTTATCTTTTTAAAAAACGGGCAGCATGCAGCCTGGCCTGCGACTCTTTCTTGTTCTTGTGTCTACAAAGAATCTAAGTGAGTGAAAGGAGGCGTGTTCTCTCCAAAACTACAAACAACAGGAACAAAAACTTCTGGCGAAGATTTTTTTCAGGAAATGGAAAAAAAGTAGAAAAACTTTACTTTTTTCACATGCCATTATATCATTTCATATCATACAGTATCATGGAAGGCAAATTGTATTTTGAAGTACGTTTTTTTCTGTGTACAGAATTCTCACAAGAAAATTATTTGTTGTGCAGAACCACCACTTCGATTCGATTGGAGATTGAAAAACAAGACAATCCACTTGTTTCTCACTTATCTCCCAATGTAATTTGAGTGCGAGAAAGAGATAGAAAATAAAAATGAAAGTAAAGTTGTGAAGCACCTTTTCCCTCATTTTCACATCGTTCCTCTTCACTCACGAGGGAACTATCTCAGGTGCAACCGCTAGAATTGGCTGAGATTTTGTGTGTGAACTAGTCACTATAAAAGAGTAACAATCCACCCTATCGGAGGTCTCCATGGTCAACTTCACAATAAATTTTTTTT
>VYYJ01001043.1:0-37941 GCA_021029165.1 Cyphoderus albinus
AGCAGATATCTCTTCGCAATCACAAAACATAATATGTTGATTTTCCTCCTTTTGATCACAAATTAAGTTTATTTCTGAGAATGTCACAAGAGTAAATATTTCGTCATATTTACCAGCCAACAAAATATCTGACTTACTACGCTCACTACACTTTCCAATATTTTGTGATAATATTTACCAATTAAGCAGCAAAAGTAGATTTGGTACTTAGGTTATATCATATAACTTATGCATAATATATGATACATTCTTAGATTCTAAAGATAGACTTACATATCATTGTTATTCACATTTTCCTTGTTTCCAGATAGGCTGCAAATTCTAATTTAGCGATGATAGTGATGAGGATCTTTAGAGTCAAATGAAACTCCGGATTCATGATGAAGATCTAGAAAATGAATAAAATTGTAAACAATACCATATCTCTCGCTTGATACGATCAGTCTTCTTGACTATAATCAAATAATCATGCTGCGCTACAATGAATTGGGAGAATGAAAAAAACTATCAATTCAATTCATAAGATTTTAGTATTAAATAATTAGTTCGACCACTACTATTAACTGCTGAGTGACCTTTAGAGATAGTTTTATGCAGATGGCTTAAAATTCTATCTTATCATTGCTTAGCTTGGAAATTGCTAACTTGGAAATAAAATAATATGCAAATAGATGCTTAAATGGAGAGTCAAACCAATAGGTTAACCGTTAATGTTTCTGTGTTATCATCGTTCTATTGCTAAAATTATTGAATTGCAATTCATGATCAAAGCATGATGCTTTAAGCATCCCAAGCAAGAAGCCATCCTTAATGATTGCTTAGTTGAAGCGTGGATGATAAAAGAAGCGGCTATACAAGGATTTAATTGTTGTCTGTCTAAGGTTGTAAAGGAATGACTTATTTTAATGACGAATGACACCAACCCAAACAATAATGAAATTACCACAGATGAGGACTGCCACTGAACCTTACCAATTATAAGATATTATAAGTGTTGGTTTCTCACATTTTCCATTGTTGAAATTAAATTAAGTACGACAATTAAGATCGAGAATAATGATTTTAATAAGTGAACATTCAAAAGCAGTCTTTTTAGGCTTGGTACCTAATTTTGGTTGTAATATGTACCTATAAGCTATGTAAACGCTGATTTATGAAAGGACCTGTTGATACAAAACAGTAATTATTTTATGAAACTATCAACTTTGATGCGACCCATATTTGCTTATAGTTTGACAACAAAAATGAAACACGTCTCAGTCATTTCTTGTTACTTTGTGAGGTAAGGTAAATTTAGGCTTGTTTAAGATGGCGGTGCAAATAGCAGTTAATGGAATTTCGTCCGTTGCAAATTCCTTTGCTCAACCGACTTTCGTTATATTCCTCTACTGGGTTCTCCAGTCATTGGGGACTTTAATTAGTCACGGGGAGAAAAGCGACCGTCTTCAAGACGAGGGCGATCTGGTGGGTCTTAAAGAAAACCAGACATTTGACTTCATTGTAGGTAAGGCCCCAAGACGCGAAATATTTCCAGAATACGTATTTAATCAGACCGAATTATAAATTTAAACAACTTTTCTAGTTGGCTCAGGTGCAGGGGGTGGAGTCGTTGCAAATAGACTGGTCCGAGCTAATTACAGGTAACTTCCGGCCATAATTTTAATCTTTAAACAGGAAAGAAAAATTATTGCTATCTAATTACAAAATGCTATTTCATTCCAGAGTGCTTCTGCTAGAAAATGGCGGTGATCCTCGACCTCTACAATTTATGCCACGTGTTGATATGCTCAACTATCCGGAAGTGGTAAATTATAACAACTTACAAATATCACTATTTAAAAATTGTATTGGAAATGACTTGTTGGCTCATTAAGAATTGATTATTATTTACAGGATTGGATGCATAGGACAGTGCCCCAACAGTTTGCCACTCAAAATTCAATCAATCGTGTATGACGCTATAACTAAATATAATACGTAACATTATGAAATCTAGAATTTTTAATTCATCATAATTAATCTTTTCTTTTATTAATGCAATTGTATAGAAATCGAGTTGGTCGGCAGGTTAGTGAATCTGAAACTGCATGACTATTGCACGAATTAGCTGAATAGAATCGGGCTATATAAACTTTTTTTATGACGTTTTTGTTTTATTAGGAAAAACACTCGGTGGCTCAGGCACCTTAAACTTTATGGCTCACTTAAGAGGG
This sequence comes from Cyphoderus albinus, assembly GCA_021029165.1. Taxonomy (NCBI): domain Eukaryota; kingdom Metazoa; phylum Arthropoda; class Collembola; order Entomobryomorpha; family Paronellidae; genus Cyphoderus; species Cyphoderus albinus. Next base: position 2,214 of record VYYJ01001043.1, read on the forward strand.
CATAGGAGAGATTTTGAAAACTGGGGAAACATTACAGGCAAGGGGTTTTAATAAGAAATGTGACAAGCTAGCTCAATTTTGTTCATTATTAACTTCTAATTTCAATTGCTAACAGGCGATCCTCAGTGGAACTGGAATGGAGTGTTGCCTTTCTTCAGAAGCTATGAAGACTACGAAGTTGCTGGTGACAATGGTTAGTCGTATCCTATCATGCCATACTGTAAATTTCTTTACTTTTATTTTTAACATACGTTAACCCACACAATCGTATTCGTTATGAATTTACAGTGAATCATGGCTACGGTGGTGACCTTCGCATTGAGAAGCCCGATCACACTGGCCTGGCACCAGAGTTCATACGAGGCGGAGCGGAAATGGGGTACCCTCAGGCAGATTTGAATGCCCCTTTCGGTGAAGGTTTTGATGTCATCCGCTATCCAATCAAGAGAGGCGTTCGACAGGCTACATTTAAAGCCTTTATCGAGCCACTTAGAACTCAGCCAAAACGGTTGACCATTCTGAAGTACTCACATGTCAATAGGGTATTGGATCAATATTAATGACCGCGATGGAAAAATCCAGAATATGCTAATTATTGACATATTGTTGTGCAGATTATTTTTAGGGATGGAAATGTAGCTTATGGAGTACAGTTCGATAGGCACGGACGATCATCAACTGCTTTCGCAACAAATGAAGTCATTATCTGTGCGGGAGCTGTGGGATCTCCCAAATTATTAATGTTGAGTGGAATTGGTCCCCGGAAACATTTGGAAGACTTAAATGTGGATAAGACATATTTTAGTTTGTGTATTTAATACTTTCTGAATATGAAAAGGAATCTGCAACGTGTAATTGTTTTTGCTTCGTTAGATACCTGTAGTAGTCGATCTCCCGGTTGGGCGTAATCTTCAAGACCATCTAGGCGTTTTTTTGGGTCCTTTCTTTATAAACCAGCCACGAAGCACCTACATAGACCGGGATTTGACGCCAACTGAGTTTGCCAAATGGTTTACTAAAGGAACAGGTCAGCTTTCATCTACCGGATTTGAAGCGACAGGGCTTATTTCGTCAGATCTCGCAAAAGCACGTGGAGAAGCGGACTGGCCGGACATTCAGCTTTCGCTCTTCTCGCTCGCCATTTTCCGCACAGCATCTGCCTACATCTCCCGAGCCTACAATTTAAATCTGGACGATCTAAATAAATATTACGAAACTGCCGTTGGAAGGGATTCTGTACATATTTTCGTAAGTGGAGCAAGGCCTTTTGCCCGTGGATCGCTGGAACTGGGAGGGAGCAGTTCGTACGATAAGCCCCTTATCAATCCCAATTATCTGGGCGACGACGGAGAACAAGATTTGAGGGTTTTATTGGAGGGCGTGAAGAGGGCTGTGTTTTTAATGGAAAACACAACTGCATTCGGTGGCGCTCTTGGTGCACGATTTACAGATGTCAGGTTGCCAGGATGTGAAAACCTCGAATTTAGGAGTGATCCGTACTGGCAATGCTACATAAGACGGTATTCAGTTAGTATGCATAACCCAGTAGGATCCGCTGCAATGGGCTCCGTTGTCGACACGGAGTTGAAGGTATTAGGCACGCAAAGACTCCGGGTGATTGACGCATCGGTGCAACCTGTTATTGTGAGCACAGGTACTGAAGCATCCACTTTGATGATAGGAGAGAAAGGTGCAAATATGATTATCAGAGAATGGACACCTGTAAATAACAGGCCTTTATTATCGAAGCAAGAGTTGCAGGAACAAATTAGGCTTCACATTGTTTCTAAAGTGGAAACTACTTTGAATAAACTAAAGTCAAACTCAATTTAAAGAGTGTGCATCAGTCGTACTCGTGTGTATGATGAAATCGGCTGCAAATTAATCTAAATATGCACAATATACAATAAATATTATATGCTTAATTTATATTTTTGTATGAAAATAATTAAAGATAGGTTAACGATAACCAAGTTTGATTATTTTACTGTTCAAAAATCCAATCAATACATTTCAAAAATTAAAAAAATTATTAAATTTCGAGAAGATTTTCAATTCCCTCGTTTTCAGTAAAAGTTGAAGAATCCATTTCGTCGTTCACTGCATTTTCCTCCAGATTAAACAAATTCCAGAAATCTTCCTTTGTCTCCTGAGTTATTGGTTCCACTGGTGCTTCAATTTTCTGACATTGGCGTTCTGCAGTACTACTAAATTTTTCTTTGCACACACACTGACCGACACCTGCAGTTTTGTTCCGGAAGGATTCGCACATTGCCCCATTGGTGCAAAAGTCTTCTTTGTCTTTTTGGGTTGAGCACGAGGAGCCTTCCAGACCTCGGCACATTCTTGCTTCATGGTCGTAATATTGCAAACTATAGCATTTACAGTATCCCTCAATACAATAAAGGGGTGAGATTGTGTCACATTTAGTATTTCCGGATATGGAAGATCCACATTTTTCCCCAAATGCAAGTTCACATCTTCGATCCGCCTCAATAAACCCTTCTCGACATCGGCAGCTTCCCCAGTCAGTTCCATTTTTGGACACACACTCCGAATTAGTCACACATTTGGAGTTATCCCAAGTTGAGCATGTGCCACCCACTAAGCTTACACAGGAATTAGTGTCTGTGTCGAAGTACTGCTGATTCCCATAAGGACATTGACAGGAACCTTGATGACACATCAGTTCTGGAATGCATCTCTTTGTATAATCATGGAAATCGCAGGCAAATCCATAGGTCGCCAAACAAACTCCTTCAGCACTCACTTGGTGGCCTTCATTGCAATTGCAAGTTTCAGTAGAATATTCAATGACTCTGTGCAAGTATTTGCCTTGGTTATAGTTGTAATATCGCTCTCCTTGTCTTTTGGGTGGACAAGCAGCATTTAGTGTGCACTTGGAAAAGTCTTTGCAAAGTGACCCAACTCGACCCACACACTCGTTCCATCCTTGGTGAAAAACCGTTAGGTCGTTGCAGTCGCAAGTGGCATTCCCGTTGCAGATTAGATGGGCAGTTTCATCACAGTGTGAATTCATAGAACAACTTTCCCCGAAGCCGTGCTTTTGTTCACATGTTCCGTTGTAATTTTCAAAGAAATTTGAATCGCAGGCACAATAACCTTCGCTGGAGCAGACGCTATTTGTGACACACTTCAGTTGTTCGCTCCATTTTTTCTTTTCAATTTCAGCCGATGATGAAGCTGTCTCGGTCATTTCCACAGCCGTGTAGACACACCTTTCACCCGCCATTGTGAGACATTTGGAAAGGGCCGGGTCAAACACCATTTTCTCTGGAAGCAAACACTGACAAATGCCGTCTTCACAGGAGAGTGAAGCTTTCGAGTCACATCGAATGGTCCGGTTGCAGGCTTCTCCATAGGAGGCACGCTGACCTAGCACCCCTGGTGTTAAAAAAGAAAGGTGGCATAGCCCGATGGTGGTCACAATTATTATAAAAGTACTTGTTTCGGGAAACGTCATTTTTTATTTTGTGACAGACCACTAATGACTTAAATCAAAGAGCAACGAAGGGAAACAGTAAATATTAAATAAGCATTTTGAACTGATCGTGAATTCTTTTTATTCAGAGTTTTTTTTAATGATGCGCTTCATTTTTAACATTGTGCAAAAACGTTTTCGTCAAGGACTTCGCATTCATTATAAACTGAAAAACGAATTTTGTCTGATGTTAAAGGTTAAGAAATGGCAAGAGAAATATCAATTGATTTGTGGTATGTTATCTTATAAGGTCAAGTAGGTAGTACAATCGAATGATATGATAGATAAGTTAAGATCGTAACAAACTGCAGTAATATTTGCTAAAATGCTAATAACCAACCTTAATGGGATTGGTATTTTTTCTTTGATGCGATACTGGATTTGGAGAAGTTGCAAAAACACGAATTGATCATTTTGCAGTTGAAGGAACGGAACAAAAAAACACTATTCATTTATTTCGTTCTTCAATGAAGTTGGTACGAACGTAATTTTTTGCAACACAATGAATGGATTTGTAACCATTTAATGGTTAATGCTTACTGTAGACATATATTAATTATTATCACATAGTTTATATCATACACAAACACAATTTTCCATAATACGCATGCCGTTAAACCGGTACAGAGTGAAGGTCTTTTGGAAAAAATCCACCATGCATTTTGCACCTAGATTTTAATCCAATTGTGGCCAATAATTGCCTACCTCCAGAGAATTTCAAATATCTACGCCTTGACGCGAAGTAGTCTGGCTAAAATCTCGGTCCACACAATTTAAATAATACCAAATTCAAAACTCCACAATTTCGGGAACAATGGTTAGGTAGACATTTGACGTTTAAAGAAAAACACAGGTATTTTACGTATTTTAATGGTGAATGCTTGGGTATCTGAAGGCGATGCTCTGACCGTATGTTAAATTCACAATGGAAGCAAATCTACAAGATTAATCTTCGGCTGAGTCATAGTTTCGGGGAAATAGCGCACCAGTTTGTCAAACAACCGACTTCTCCTCAAAATCAATTCGTCTTCATCTGTTCGTTCCAAAGGTTGAAAATCTAGAGTGGTCGCTGTCAAAGTGGACATCGGTAAGCGTGAAGATGACATTTGTGGTTGTGACGAAGAAGCTGAAGCTGATGGGGTGGGGCTAGCGGTTGCAACCATTGCTGCGGCTACTAAAGATCGGCGACTCTCCTCTTCCTCTTTGGCGAACAATAACAAGGTCAGTCTCTGGAACTGCACAAAGCCAAAGTAAAATAGTAAAAACAAACATCAAGAAACTGCGGAATGCTAAAGACATTGTTAACATACCTCCTTCGTCTGCTGAGGATCAGAATGGTCAATTAGCTCGCTAAGATTGTTTTGCAGGTACACTAGAGCATTCAGGGGGTCTAGCACCGCCAATTCTTCAAATCGCTGTCTCCTCAACAGCAATTTACACTGCCTCAATAAATCCTCCTGCGAAGGTCGTAGTAGTTTCAATCGCCAGAAATCATTTAGCCTCAACTTCGGGTCTTTCGGTCTTCCTGGATTTCCTCCAAATAGATAGTGGAGCTGAACCCAAACCATACAATCGAGTAAAGTTGCTTCGTAGATCTTCTGATTATCTCAAACGGTAAACAAAGGTACCTTATTAACATGATCATAAACGAGCTGGTGAGCAAAACGTGGGCATGGTTCGGCCTGCTGTCCAGCCCATCCACCGACTCCATCGCCGCCCACGTCATTTTTATAGATACAACTCCAGGACTTCCTCAGGATATCAAAGACCCAAAATGAATTTTGAACGTTCTCGTGTCGGTTTTCTTTGTCCTTGCTGAGGCCCTATAGATAAATTAGTTTCCAGAAAATAATCACATTTTAAAATCTACGAGTTCCAGAGTGACACAAAATCATTTGTGACTAACGGTCTTAATATATTTGCGATGCGAGTATGGCACATTTACATTAAAAATGTAAATCTCATTGAGTTCTGGATCGATGGTGGCCCGCTGTGTGAATCCGGCAGTTGGAGTATAGGAATTGCTCGTGACCTTTTGTTTTTGTCCATCTAAAATCATTTCCACTTCGTCTGTGTCCACGTTGTAAGCGAAGAAGTCATTTAAATACTCTTTGGAACGTTGACCGCCGAAAACGAAAAGTTTTCTAAGTCCTTGGTGAAATAACATAGAGTGCCCCACCCTCGAGCGAATGGAGGGTCGAGTAGAAGTTGTGTTAGAAGCAGCCTTGGGGGAAGCGACGTCGGACCGGAGAAGGCTCCAAGTGTTTGTAGGAATATGGTATGCGTAAAGGCCAGAGTAAAGAAGCTCTGAATTTGCAGAAGAAGGCGAAGTCTGACCGCCGCCTCCGCTACCGCCTTCGTTTCTTCCTCCACCTCCACTTCCGGCCCTTCCTGTGTTGCCGTTACCGCCTCCAGAGCCACCTACAGGTGGAGGAGGTACGGCAGCAGCAGCTTGTGCTTCAAGTGCGTCACCAACGATAACTTGCATTCCAACGTCTCTCACCTGAGCCAAAAACTGATGTTGAAAATTCTGATTGTCACTTGCATTTCCCCCGCCACGATTACCCTGCTGAACCAAATCTTGACCGCCTTCACCGCCACCTCCATTTCCGCCCTCTCCACCATTTCCATTGTTATTTACGACGAACGAAAATAAACTTGAATTTAAATTTAGAGACTCCGATATACTAAAAAAGGAAATAAAAACGGATGCCAATTTTTAACATACATTACATAACAAAGAGGTATAAAAAATTCCTAAGAATTATTGAATTACTTTGCGCCTGTGAGAATTCTTCCTCCGAAAACGTACAACATTCTTTTCTCTGTGTCAATGCACATTTGGTGATCAAATACTAGTTGAGGACCTCCCATCGCTCCAGTATCTTCTGTTATCAGCGTCCACTTATTTGATTCAATGTCATACACGAAAAAATCACTTTTCAGTAAATTGCGGTGTGGCCGACAATGACTATCTATATACCGCCCTAAAGTGAATATTTGTCTTCGATCAGGGTCCAAGCAAATTTTATGACACGACCTCGGACTAGGACCACCTTCTATCTCGGTATTTTGATTGATAAGCGTCCAATGACCGCTGGGAATGTGGAAAGACCAAAAGTCTGCCAGATCTTGATGACCATCCCATCCTCCAATTAAGTAGATTGTTTCCGAGTATGGGTCGATGCACATCTGGTGACCACCTCGCATTCCAGGTCGGAGAGTGGTATTTACGTCATCAGGACAAAGTAGATTCCATGAGGCTTTATAATCTTGACGTGTGAAATAATCTTGAAATAGATTTTGTGTGGCGGATTCATCCAAAAACTGCTCTGCTTGGATGTAATCACCTTTTTCTACCAGAGTACGGTAAAGTTCAGTCATGAGAGGATGTTCGAGTTGCACTCGAGTTTTCTTCTGCAGCGACTCGAATGCAGAGAGGTAGTTGTGTTCTCGAAGATGTTTCAAACACACTCGAATTGCCTCTCGCTCTCGATACTGAATACAAAATAAAATGTTTTATTTATTAATTTGTTGTCGCTGTCGTCAATTTATTTATTCAAATTAATCAATTAATTTATGCAAAATGTGTTTAAAAAAAATTGTTTTATTAGTTGTGCTAATTAAACATTTCTGATCATGTCCCATTTGTTCTCATTATTTCTAATTATGATTAAAACCTTACCGCGCTTAGTCTTGTGATGGCGGGCTGAACAATTTCGTGCTCATCAATGCCTGTTAGCTCGACATACCATATAGAGAAATTGAAAGAAGGACCCCAGCTCTGGAGAGGAACTATTTTTAAGTAGCGACACGGAAAGGAGTAGCCTTCGATTTCATGTTTAAGGTCAAACGTTTCTGGATTACTATCATTTTTTAGCCCACTGTGAAAATTCAACAAGCTTATTTCACACTCAAATTACATATCAACAGACAGGACAGGGTATCCTTTTTCATATTATCTTATCGATTATGGAGGAAACCTCACCCTTCGAGTAACTCCACCAGATTTTCTTCAGATAGCCCACCAAAAACTTTAAACTTCTTTAGGTTGCAAACATGAGTCTTTTCAAATTTCCCAAAAGTAATTCGTTCTACTATTGAAACACGGTGTAGCTTCAAAATGAGGTACTATAATAAAAATTATTTACATGCTGAGTTGGTTTCATTTTTAAAGAACATACGTAACGATCATAGAATTAAAGTTTAAAAAGTTGGAATGAATCGAAACCTGAGGTGGTGTATTGGAATCTGAGGACCATCTCGACGTTTGGTCTTGAGGTCTGTCTTCTAAAATGTTTCTGTGCAAATAAATAAAAAAATAAAAAATGTAAATCAGATTCCATTTTAAATTTTCATGTTTGACACTGGGTCACAATTTAACTCTCAACTCAATATTTTTCATTTACTCAGGGAAATACGTTGACGAAAAACTGGAACACTTATGAATAGCATACTGAAGCCTGGTTGACTGGATCACACGATTATTTGGCATAATACTTTGCTGCTGGAGACTGTGGGGATGGAGGGATTGATGAAAATGATGAAAGCTTGGCAATAATGGATTAAGTTGACCACTAATTTCACCACCACTATCCGAAGAGCGTCCTCCTGGAGGGATCATTGTCGACTTATCTTGCTGAGTTGACTGATTTTGATGATTACCACTGTTTCCACCTCCACTACTACTACATGCCATCTTTTAAAACGCCATACGCATTCTTCCGTATCTAATGATCCGCCCAGAAAGGTAACTTTCACTCAACTTAAAAAAATACTCCTACTTTTATATTGTAAACCAAGATTATCACAAGACGCACTAATGTTTAATTTACAAATAAAAACAACTAAATCCGTTTTAAAAGACAATCAGTCCACGAGTCACTCACAAATACATAATTAATATAGGAGCGAAGAAATAAAAAAGTTTGCTGTTGGTGTGTGGCAATTTAAAGTAGAGAGATTCAAAATAAATGTGAGATTAAATTAAAAGACTAAGGAGTTTAATTAACTTTGAGCTGAGCTGAGCGAAAAAAGTGGCAAAGGAGAGAATTTTTGTTTTTGTTTTGATGTGCTCTGATTCACACCTACCCAGAGCAGAGCCCCAAAGCAAGTCGGACAATGCATTTAGAGGTGAATGACAGTCTGTCTCGTCCATTATGTAATCCTCTATAGAAAAGATAGTCAGCTTTCAGATGCGGTGCCACACTCCATGTAAATCTCAACCCGCCCCATCTCGTTCCTACCTCTCTTGCTGAAAGTTGGCTTATATGAATTTGGTGAACAAAGTACACATTAGCAATTTTAAAGTTGCAATAAAATTAATTGTTATTCTAATTAGCCTTCTTAGTCTTATACTATTCTAGTGTTATCTGCAGTAAACTTAAACAATAAAATTAGACTAAATGAACACAGATAAGTTCGTTTTTCAACATTTTCCAATTATTCTTTATTTGGATTTTTCACCAGAAATATCATTTCATAGAAAGTTAACGCCGATTTAGAAAGAATTAGAGAAATAGATTTTTTATCCGCGAATAAAATGGTTTTGGTTGATGGTGACCTGCTCGCTCCTCCTTCCCGAACAAAAATATCTAAATTTGGAATTTAGACAGTCTCCAGGCCCCCTTCCGTCCGGAACCTTTGGCAGCTGACGGACTTCGTGTGAGGTCTCCCCTTAGCTGCAGCACCGTCCACCTCCACACTGGCCGTACACCTTGCACATCCAAACGTTCCGCTCACAGAACCACCGGCGTTGGTAGTCGAAACCGAGGAGCTTTCCCATTTTCACCTGGAACAAACCAATTAAAAAATGTTTCAGTCTCTTGTTACTTCTGGCAACTACAGAATGATTAATTAAAGATTTAAAGATCATATCAACTCACCTCCTCGTCACACCGTTCGTAACTAAAATTAGAAAGAAAAAAATTATATAAGATTAAAAAGATGGAGTTCTCTAATGGACTAGTACTAAGTGAGCGAATACATGATTAGTTAAGTATTTTAAATTTAAAGATGAGTTAAAATATAAAAAAGGCTTGAACCTAGGTATAAAGGGCTTATAACAAACCCTCTTGCGTCCGTTGCAGCACATCTTTTTGTAGCAGGGGTCCATTACCAACTTCTGGAGACAGCAACATTGTTTCGAGGTCAAGGGCATGCCGCCACCACATCGACCACCTCCACAACCACCTCCTCCGCACATGATGGAATTTAAAGAAGTGGGAGTTTTTAACGCCGGGGTCCTGGAGAAACGGAAGTCGGTACTTGACCGTTGGGAAACTGGAGAATTTAGAGATTTTTACAAAAAAAATACTGGTGATTATAAATGAGCACGGAGAATTTTGACGTCCAGAAAAATGGATTAGAAAATGGAGTGGAGGACGAAACGAGATACGAGCAAGAGAAAATGGGGAAAAGCGAAAAGATGAAAATCGCGACAATAAATTAATAAACAAGTACAAATGGCCATGACGACGACTTTTTGTACTAATTGGCCCAGTAACCGTGCCTTCGCTTTCACAAAAAGGTGCCAAAGGAAGTAGAGCTTTAATAGTGCATGTTTCTTTGCTGAATGCGTCCGCGGCGTTGATTGATTTTCATGAAATGGGAGTGAAGAAAATGAAAAATCATATAACAAGATTTACAGATGAAATATTTTTTTATTCGTATAATAAATGTCTTGTATAATTAATACATATCACAATATAAATCGACAATAATGTCCATTTATAACAAGGTAATTATGTAACCACAATTGCTATCTAAACTATCTACATAGAATAATCAATCTTTTACTCTGTGGCTTTAAATGTTTTGGTATTTGATAAAGGAATAAGTTTATGACTTAAAATGTTTGATTAGTTAAATGTGAATAAATTGGGTAAAAAATAAAATAAAAATAATAGCATGGAACAAAAAAAGATTGGAAAATAACAATAAATGCGGCAATCACACCGGCAATTTTTGTACTAAGTACTCGCGTGTGGCATGCTGGGAATATTTAAGAGTATGTTAAAGTGAATAACAATAGTAAGTATATAACAATAGGTTCTTCTCATCTGCGAAACTGAGCTAAATTAACAAAATAATCACTGTGACGCTTTGGTATTCACCTAGCTGCTGCTGACGTCAGTCTTCACCATTTTCTGCAAAAAAGAACAAAGTAAAAATTTTCATGTCAGTTTTCAATTCAAAAAGAGGCGACGAAAAACGTCATTGCAACAGGAGCGCGTGCCACCGGTGTGTTGACACAGTGGCACGTCCCGTTTTTCACGAGAAATGTCTGTGAAATATTTAAGTTAATGAGTTAAAACAATTGAACTCACAAGGCTAATTTCCGATAATGATCTTCTTTCGAATAGCAGCAGTCTTCAAATTCAAAATCGTAGCATTCGTCAGGCGTTAACTCTCCCTCGAGCCAGTCTGGCAAAATGGAGACAGGAACATGTTTGTGCAATGACGTCAAGTTGGTTCCGTGAAGGAAAATCTATGAAAAGCGACACAAATATGCAAACTTCAGTAAATCACGAAACATTTCTTAATGAGGCTTTAATGAAAAAGAAAAATGGTCCGCATCCGGTGCATGCAGGTAGATATCATAATGGAAACTAAAATTTGCACGCATATTCACCGGCTACTTTACAACCGGTTCTTTTGTGCGAATTTGAAAATATTCCACTCTGCATGTGCGAAAAAATACAACGAACTTTCTAGATGCTTACCCTTTCTCGAATCTTGCGTGGCGCAAACATCTTGAAGACTTTGAGCAAAGGATCAAAAATGAACGAGTCGTAGAGCACATGAAAGCCTTTATATTTGATTGGGTAGGTGCCCTGCAAAAATGCAAATAAAAATAATTTTTATAACTAACCGGTTTTCAAAAATCAAAACAACTTAAGATTTGACTTTGATTCATTTTATTTTTATTATGATGACTTGATATGAAATGTTTTACTTACGACGAAAATGCTGAAGAGGAACTGAATCCGACTTGGTGTGAACACTTTGACATGGTGAAAGCCAATACCACTGCGACCGACAGAAAAAGTTGGTATAAATTAAACGTTTCACATAGATTGTTAGCGTGTTAGACTCAGAGAAATATTTGATCAACTAACCGGCAGTCAATAATGGCGACAAGACCGTTTCTCGTCAGCTCTTCTACTGTGAGAAGCTCTTCAGCAGCGATGATGAATGCACGAAAGACGTCCTCAATGTCCACCTTGTTGAAGTCAATTTCGGCTGTTTGTTTTCAAACAATCATAATATTTATTTAGTTATACTTTTGCAGAATTTTGGATTTTTGGCACAAATGAATCATAATTTTGGGTGACTTGCTTACATAATTTGAAGAAACCAGTTACATGACCCTCCGGATCTCTGTGTTTGAAGAAAGCTTGAAACTTGGGAATTTCTTGAAAATACTTGCATCGACTCGGCAGCACCGTTTTGAAGAAGTCATTGTATTTGCCCTTTCTGACTGACACATAATGCTTGAGCTGTATGTGACCATAAAAACAATATTGTTTTTGTAAAAAATGTAAATGCATATGAAAATTGATGCCAACTAGTTTTTTCTGTATTTTTCCTCGACACTGACCCATCTCAACAGGAAAAGTAACTTTTTTATGAGAACTGTTTTTATGCAGCTCTCTTTCGTGTTGTTGTGCAAAATTAAAATGTAGTACGTAGTATAGCTTGCAAGATAATCATTATTGATAACGTGATGTGACTCACCGCCTTCAATGCCTTTTTCTGATCGCCATTCTTTCCGCGCACAAAGGAGCTCAAAAAATCGTCTGACAAATCAACTCCACTTCCTTGAATTTCTTCGTCCTCTGTGAGAAAAGCACAGTGAAAACAATTGCGAATTTAGAAATGGCGAATTTGAGAAATCGAGCCATGGCATGCACTGCAAATTCGAGCTGTATAAAAATATTTTTTCAGTTTCATTTACCTCTGGCTAACTTCCGCAAGTCTCTCACCGCCTCGTCTACTTTATGATCTCCGAGAATGAGCATTTTGAAATGTTGACTTTAATAATTTTCTGAATATTATTAACTCAATGTTCAGTGAAAAGATTTTGACACTGTAATTTCCGGTCACTCTATACAGTATAATTCTTAATTTTTTCCGAGCGCTGACTGACCACACACTTTGAAGGTCTGAAATACGCACGAGAACACTGAAACACAAATCTTTTTCTCAAATTGAAGGTAAAATCTTGTTTTGATGAAAATAACAAAACAGAATTGATAAGGCGAATGAACTTTATTGTTCTTCTGATGAGAACTTCCGTCCTTTTTTGCTGGAAATCCTATTTTTCGTTGATTTTTAACCACGTTCTAATTATGTAGCTGCAGACGAAGAATATAATTTGCAGGAGTATTTATGCACAAAACAACTTTTTTCTCTATCTTGGCTATCCAAAGTGGGACAACTCAAGAAAAATTGCTAAACCAAGCTTAATAAGACCTGGCTTACACAAACAGTTGAACTATTGCAAAATTGATCTAACGAGCTCAAATGACCACTGTCAAGTGACCACTACTATCAAGAATTCACAAGCGTTGGTCGATGTGTTCTTCTTTCTGTTCCAAAACAGAAACTAATGGTGAACTTGACCTAAGCAACGGCATTATATTCAGGCGAGCCAGGTTGAGCAAAGCACAACAACAAGAAAAAGTCGCACCGCCGCACCATCATTATCACCATCATCGTCTTTAATCAATTGTGGATCCAACAACGCGAACTTACCCCATAGTGACTATCATTCATACCTTCATAGGTATTATCTTGGTGTGACGTCAATTCAGTTGTGCTCCATAAAAGGCATGCTACCCGCAGAGCAGGACAGGGACAGGAATAGTATACCACACCATTTTTATGACTATTGTTGTTATGAAATTTGCACATGAAGAGAAGTAAAAAAAGAAAACTGAAAATATTTTCCTTCAAAAAAATTCTTTGGGAAACTGGCGATAAATATATAACATAGTATAAAAAAGTTATACTGATCCATATGAGTAGCACAATAATAGTTTCTTCGCTCCATCACATCGCATGTAATGTTAAGGTTATATTGAGAAGTATGAAATTTTAGCATATTATCTTGATCTATCTACCTGTCGTAGTTTGTAAGGAAAAAAATTGTACACAAAAGAGAGAAAAAAAAACCTGGTTTGACCAGTTTTTCACTTGGACTGATTATTTCGCAGATAATTTTTCCATTCCGCATATAAATGATACTTATGTAAGGTTTACATACGTTTAACAATTAATGTGGCTACGCTGTGCACAAACAACTTTGCTTGTTTTTTATCGTCTCATTCTATATCACTTTGCATGGTGACTACATTATGGTTGTAAGGAGACGACTTTCAGTGTCTCTAAGTAAAATCTATGTAGTTTACTCATATGATGTCGTGGACTTATTTTTGTATTGCTTCATTTCTTTTTTATTAAATGCAATTTGTGCACCTTTTCTTTTTCCTTAGTTATCTCTCCTCCGCAGCACAACTTTTACAGCTTCTCCTCTTCAATTATTTCATATCAAACAAGGCGAAATGTATCCTGTGGCAGAAAATTCTATTTTATTATGATACGATGACTATACCAGAAGCTTTGGGTTTAAGTTTGTTTACTCAAGGTTGGGAATACCCCATTTGCTGTTTAATTAAAAAATTATACTTTTCTTTGCCGACTTCTCCCCCAAGAACTGCGGCGAACCAAATATGCGACGCGACCATTTCTACGAAGTACAAAGAAAATGTGAAGATGAAACACACATGGAAGTTCACACGTCATTTTAAAACTATAATATCTATTATTATCGCGTGAGTGAACCATTTTATAATTGATATCCTCCGACAATTTAAAAAGGCGGTTATTGTATGCACATTTGTTGCATTCTTTGTTACTTCCATGTAATATGTAAAACGTCCTTTGATTTGCGTGCAAGGCGCTCTACCTTTTCCGCAATTGCAATGTAAATAACATTGCACGGGAAGGGAGGCTGCAATAATTGTAATGATAATGAAAATTGATACCTGCGTAAACTTCTTGTTTTTGACGAAAATTTGCTCACACATGTGTGAGGTATTTTGATTTTTTCAGTGCCAGTTAGAAAGCATTATTTTCCGCTTGTTGTTGTTATTGATGTAATCGTATTCAAAAACAAGGTAGAAACGAATAAACGTGAAATGATAAATGACGCATAAGACCCTGTTTCCTTATTGTATAAAAAGGGATACACTTGAATTTTTTACATGTTAGCTTGTATGTAGCAAATGTTTTTGATACTTTTTGTTAATATGAGTCAACAGTCAAGTGTTAACTTATCATTCGATGAATTTTTTGCTAAAAGAAGAAAATGGCTAAATTGTTGACTGACGCCTTCTTGACTTCACTTGGTTGTTTTGTTTTGGTTATTGTATGTTGTTGTGTATTCAGTGTTCAATATTTACATTTTTTATTACACATCTTCCCAAGTCAGCAGCCATGCACAGAGGTGGACTGAGTCGCTTATTTGATGCTCTTTTTGTCTGATATGATCATGACGATAAATGATGAGAAAAACGGGATTCCAGAACTTCTGTGAAGTTCTCAAAGAAGTACTTAGTAGAAGATGAAAATAATAATTACGAAGTGATTGGGAGTCTCCTTCTCTCTGATTTAATGTAGAATTAAATATTGCAAAGTAATCAAACCATCACTGTCATTAAATCTTATAAAAGTGTTTGTACTAATTCTATTCTTTTGTTTACAGACCACTTTTAATTCCGAGTGTATCATATACTGGATTTCTTTTATGGCGTTTCTCTTTTAAAGTATGGATACTTTACAGTAATAAAACGGTTAAATATGTGCCTATCTCAACATAATGGAATATACTCAAAGATCTTTCTCTTTGGATCGCATTTTATTGATAAGAGGTATTAAAATTGACAGTTGTTGAAAACCAGGAAGAGTAAAAAATAATCTGAGATTATTAAATGATGGACCAAGCATACATATAAAAGTAATGGACTACGTAGAAGTAGCACTAAATGAGCGTAACCTTTGGTGTGTCTAATGTCTAATCATTCATTAGTTGAGTGTGGTCAATGTGGTCAAATCAGTTTAGAGGAAAAACGTTGAGCAAAACATTGCAACTGTATTGCTGCAAGCATGGAAAAGGAAAGGAATGAACTCAATTTTTTTATAATTTGGTCATTCCACAGTTTTAAGTAAAATTATAGTGACCAGCACTTACTTACCAGATACCTTAATGTAGGTAAACATGTGGACATTGTGCTAAAAGTATTGTATTGCCGCATTGCAATTGCAAGAGGCTATCACGCGTAGCTCACATTTTTCTGATATGAGAGATGATACGAAACAAACGCGAATAACATTTGTGAGACAGTAAAAGGATTTGAATTGCAAAACGCGGACGTAGAGCTGACGTTTAATGAAATCGCCAATTTGGTAAAATTCCATGTTCCAACAACATTTTTTCTTTACGTGAAGAAATGAAGGCGACAATTTCGTTTCAAAACAAAACTATTCATCTTGTTCATAATTGAAAACTACCTCGGCAGCATAATAAACTTAATTTTTGCAAAGAATAAAAAATGAAGCCAAGACTTGTACTTGTGACTTGTTACATCAAGATTCGCTGTATCCATCCACCCATTTTTATTATAATTCGGTTCATTCTATTCGCTATTATTATTCGTTTTAATGTATATAGCATTAACAGGGGGCGAGTTGAATGAATTTCGAGTACTTTTGTGACCATACCATGATCGTTTTCATCATGCACCAACATCATGGAGCTTGACCTTGCTTGTTTCTCGTTTCAGTTTTTTATAAATATATTTTTTTACAATAGATGAATTTCTTTTATGCCTTGACCAATCCTCTTATTCATTTGACATTTTTTCAAACCACCTTTTTCAAAAGAAGCATTGCGTGAGGCGAATTTATGATCTAAACCAATTTCAATATTATTATGCGTATTATTGTTATACATACATATTAATCATGTGGGCTACAGAGACAAATTCTTAGACCAAACCCTACACCCTGATTTTAATCCCAACTTTGCTTACTATTACATACTCCGTAATTTAATACACCTAGTCTAATATGCGTCTTGACTTTTTGTAAATTCAGCAGAGACAAATATATTAAAGTCCTATAACATTCAAGAATTGAAATGCTGCGGAAAAGTCTCTATCTGGTTACAATAATTGGCTGAAGTTGGCAGTGACACTGTCTGGACACAATAACAAAATTAGTCTGAAGAATATGAATAATCGAAGAATACAGAATCAATACGCAAAAGAATGATATCATCATCAAAATTCTCCACTATCAATAATCTAAATGCTCACCTGGACCCTCTCTATAACTTTTAATTGACCCTTGGCCATTTTTTATTCAACAAAGGCAGGCTTTATGAATGCATCTACACACCTTGCACAGGTGAGAGTGCAAAAACCTGTCCCTCAATTTATTCATGATTCATGACACAACTCAGAAAGGAGATTTAGCCAGATAAATTCGCGCATTTAATTTGCATTAATTTGCTCTGGGCACAAAAGTTGTTTTCGTTCGGGAAAAAGAATGTTCGATCATGTTCCATGAGATCCGCAGAAGGGGATCTATTTGCGTCATCATTTTTTTCCGGTTGGATGGATGAACAGTCTTGGAAGATTGTCAGAAATTTCGCTTAGTAAAATTAAAAATTGTAATATTATACGTTCATGTTTAAATTTTGTTCTTGTCCTGTCAAATGTGTTGTTGTTCTTTATCCCATTTACATTTTCTGTCAAATGGTAGTTTAAAATTTAAGAAAAGCGTATGGTTTAGCAACTTGAAAGTACCTTACTTTTCTTGAGTCCAGAATTAATATTTTCATAAGTGCGTCAAATACATTTACAACTTGTGAAAATAAGCCAAAGAAGCCGGTTTCTTACAATTGACAAGATAAAAATGACATGTTGGCTATAAATAAGTAACCACTGTTTAACATACTGAAATTATTATTCTTTTATGCTGCATGTATTAAAGATTTAAAAATTAGTTGTTGTCATCTTATTGTGTCCTCTGCATTTTTCATAGTAAAAGCAATGGAATATTCCTGTATGTTACATACATACATTATATTACTTTAGTATAAGGAAAAGAAAGAATTTTTTAAACGAGGGAAAGGAAAATACGTATTTTTACTATTTTTCATTCGTTTCAGTGAGTAGAATCACGAGACTATTACTCACCACAATACAATCACACTTGACTGGCAGGCACCAATCCTACAGAACTCTAAATCAGCAATAACAAGGTTTTTGTGTATGAATAATTTTGTCATAAAAATATGATTGTGTGCACTTGTCAGAGTTAAATTTTCAAATTAAACATGGCCGTTCTTTCTAATAATAAAAATGTTTATTTTTCAGTCTCTGTTTCGGTAAACACTTTTAATCTGGAGTCATTAAAATGTCGCCGATTGCCATTTACCATTTGTAACCGGTTCAAACTAGTGTTGTTAGCGTTGTGAGTTAGTTTATAGTGTCTAGCCTGGCCCGATTGCCCCGTTGGCGATGAAATCAGTTTGTCTTGTTCCTTCAAAAAAGTCTAAAGTATTTTTTTTATTTCGTTTGTTTACTTACAATTCTTATTCAGACAGGTGATTCAATCGTAATTATTGATAAATATTCCATAATTCATGCTGTGGAAGGAGAATGCACTTGCCTATTTAATGTCAGTTGAGGAGAGAAAAACAAAAAACTGGAAATTTCCAGGCCAGTAATTATTAGAATTGCGTATTTTTCTTTTGTCAGAACGGTGGAGCAACTCGATAAATGATAAATAATAATCTAGCGAAGAAGAAATCCAGGAGGAAATTTTTATTTTGAATCACTCTTCCTATTTAAAAACAATCCCCGTGTGACCTCTCCAAATCAGACAGAGAGGAACAAAAGAACTTTTAATGAGACGTACAACATAAATGAACAGCGAATTGACGTCACTCGTTTAAAAAGTTTTGAATTTGATTGCACGAAACGTTCAGGTTTCAGTTCCAGCTATCTCTTAAAAGCCATTTCCACATCTCATTGACCATAATAATCTTTAATACTTAATATTATGAAATTATGATACAATTTTGTAGATAAGAGGCCACTTACACAACAAACATACGAATTAAAGACGGAAATAAACTCGTTTGGCGTTATGTTTAAAATATCTAGCTGCATGAATGGTAACAAAGTGAAGTGTTATGTTCTGATTATACATAATAATGTATAAAGAACGAGAGAAGATGAAAGGAAAGGGCATCCGAAATATTTTCCCCACTTTTCCAGAAATAAAACCATTGTAAGATGAATTTTTAGCTTTCAAAAACGTATTTTTTTTTAAACGGATTTGACAATTGAAATCAATATTACCTGGAAAAACCAATAGCCTTTATACTCAAAATGACTCTTCCAGTGCTTTTGAACCACTTTTGAATTTTTATTTTATTTTGGCGAGCGATTCTGCACAAATCCCCTTCGTTGTCCTGCTGCTCCGTAAAACACCTCACAATTTATAGCCATCAGTTCTTCAAATTCTAACGGCTACTTATCAATGGCATATGATGGCTTATTCCTACTTATTGATTAGTGCAAAAAACATAGACTGTCGGGTGCAAGAATTTTTTTTGTTGGAATCGGTTGGCATTTAGTCCCAAACTTCTACAATAAATTGCACAATAAAGAATGCCAAGATAGGAGGATCAAACATTCAGACAGACGAAGAAATGTTTAAAATTGTAGCCAGTGTGGTGTATTATTATTTATTACTCACTAATGCGATCTGAAATTGGATTTAAACTATACAGTAAATAATCCAATTATTAACCTTTTTGTCAATTATTTACCTTAAACCAATTTAAGCATGAAATAAAATTCATCAAATTTTGTACACTGCATTTCGGAGATCCCAGTTTAAATCACCAAACCTTTGTTTAAACTAAACTACATATTTTTACCTGCATTTACATTGCGCATTATATTTGTAGCCTGCGAAATCCCCATAAGAATCTTTGCTCTGATTATTTGAACAAAGAGCTCAAAGAGCAAACAGTGGACTATGGACAATACAATACGGCCGACAGTGATATTGTACTGTTTGTAATCTCACATCATGAATACTTTATAATTATGACATGACCACAGAGAAATGACCCCACTAAATGAGGCAGTGTAAATTACACCTTGTAATCGTAATTTGCTCATTGCTCTTGTTCTGTTTGCTGTTATCCGGTGACTTACCACTTAAAGAAAGTATCATGCTGTGCTTTGTGCTCCTGTGTGTGCACGCATTTTTGCCGTGGCCGGATTCTATGCTTCTTCCATCTTCTGAATCGCTTCCTGTTTTTATACGTTACTCAAAGAAACCTAAATTGTAAAAAGTCAGTAATGTTTTTTATTCTACTTTTATCAAATAGCAATTTAAGAAAAAATAACACTACTTATTATGATGCTGTGACTGTGACGAATTAAATTGTGCAAATAACGGTTCGGATATTTCACCTCAACCTTTATAACCTTCCTCATTGTGTTTCTTCCTTTAATTTTAAATTCGCATGTCTATCGAGCAACAAGAATTTACGCACCAATAAGCTATTTTATGAACAATCTATGTACAAGTAAAATTACTAAAGTACCAAATGAGGCACAAGCATATAAAACGAACTATTGACCTCTATTGACTTCTTGATTCATGATTTCAAGTTGTTTATATTAATTGTAATATAATAAGTGACGAAGTAGAGTAATTTCATTTCAACGATAAGTATTTTGGAGCAATATGCTCATATTAATTTGCTTGAGGACGCTTCTTTAGGTTAAGCCCAGACTGTCGACGTGTCACTTTCCCAGTGTCAATGATTCTCATTCTTGCATTCTTTATTATACTATACATTATAAGAGAAAAACAACAAACATATTACTACGTATTCCAAGCTACCGGTCAATCGTGTTTTAAGTTACAAAGGTCACCTTTCTAATAAAACTGCAACCAAAAAAGAGTTTGGTATTGTGCACCTGCAAGGCGAGATTAAAATTATGACAAGTTGATTGAAAGAAAGTGGCTTCAAATGGATGGACTACTCAATATCTAGCGAAACTAAAAAGTGCAACTAAAAGTTTTTTTTTAAACATTCTTAACAACAAAATGTTTTTCCACTCCATACTAACTGACTGAAGGATACAAAGCTTCCAATTCAGAACGTATAAACCCACAGTAAAAGCTGATAAGAAATTCATTAAAACTCATTCTGATAAAACATGATGCATGGCAATGACCGTCCAACACCACATCCAACCGATCCTCCAGTTAAAAAGCTGCAGCACTATTAAAGTCGTCTATTTGCAATAGTTTACGAATGTTACGAATGTATACGTAATACTCGGAGAAAAACAAACTAGATAATACTAATAAGTAATAAGCATTTATTTAATTCATGTTCTTTATCTCGAGATTTGCAGATTCATATCCTTTAACTTTATATTAAAGAACTCTTTTTACATCTATACTCAATTCAGAATATCAGCAAACAGCGAAGATGCCGATTTTAAATAAGGGACTTTGTGGTGGTGATAAAGTAGGGCGTTTTGTTCCCAAAATGATACGATGTAAGAATCAATGTGAAAATGAGGAAACGAATTTTTATTGTTTGTTGTTTTGAACTTGCTAAAACATTTTCATTTCTGCTTACTACATGGAAAACTGGAGCAATGTACTCTGGTAAAATGATCACTACTAAATACACTCATGTTAACCCTACAAGTCGCGGCATGTTTTTTAACATCATACATGTAAAGTTCATCTGTCATCTACGTAATTAAATTGTGTTGGTCAAAGATTACTGAGTACTGTAACTGAGCTTTCTTTGCTCTCCCAGTCTCAATCATGAGATAGTCGGCTCGAGTAAAAGTGGCTTTTATCGATACACACATTCCAGAGTTCAGTCAACGATTTAAGATTATTTAGTTCCGGATAGTCTGTCTACTCGACTGATCGAACCATGCCACAGAAGGAGATGAAACTATTGCCGTAACAAAGTTGTCAATACCTTTTTTCAGTCTTGTTTTTAAGCTTGGCAAAATAGGAACGACACGGCAAATGCCTGGTAAAACTGATTGGAAGCCAGTGACGAAGAGCAAATGAAAAGATTTTTACATGTTCATATCTTGGCATTGGTACAGATTTTACTGAAGCCTTTGGGGAAATTTATTCTGCTAATAAACACAAAAAAATAGTTCTCAACATCACACGCCTGCAAAACAACATTTATGAGGGATAATAATAGTGCAACATTATTTAAAATATAGCCGCATGCGCATTTTATTTTTATTACAAAAATTTCTTTTCTACCTTTCGCTTCCTAATTAATACGTAATTAGCTTAGTCAGCTTCTTACCTGCTCATTTTTTGTTATTCTACGTATGTGAGCATGATTTTCTTTCAAGAAAAACGAAACAAAGAAAAAGTGTTGGGCAATTTCTTTGCTCACATTTTACACCTTGTCTTATGATGACTTGCCTTCTACTCTGAGAATGTACTATTATGTAGTATAGTATTATCCAATGTAATGCTCAAAGAAACTACTAATTTTTCCTCTTTTGCACATTTTCCTTCTCCCACTAAAAATTGCCCTTAATTAATCTGTAATCAATGCACATATATACAAGCAATAATTATGATTATTGTACCACTGTTGTCAGTAACACACGATGATGATATTGCAAGGTGGTAATAAATTTCAAATGATGTGATTTTTTGATATGAGGAAATTCTTCATCGCTTTTGAGTGAAGTGGAGGTGTCTGTTCTTAAATGACACTGGCTTCACTTTCAGATGCTCAGCACGACTTTTCATTGAATAAATGCCACTTTGCTAGCACAGTGCTTATCTTTACTAGTACATAGACGCTTTGCGTTTACGAATGGATGGAGCAATCAGAACAAGCGACAATTCTGAGCCAGAAAGAAAAAGATGTAATAAGAGAAAACTATCCTTTTTTACTTGGCCAAGCATTTGTACTCTAGTGTAGTGCCTACAAAGTATTTAAGTATGAATGATGATAATAATGATGACAAGATGAAAATGCGATAATCCTTTTAATAATACAAAAACTCAAGATACGGATTTGCTAATTTTTCTTCTAAAATGAGCTTTTAAATAGAAATTTTGTCTTCCTCCTTTTGAATAGAAAAGTGTTTTCATAACATACTAAAAGCAGCTTATTCAACCGTCTTTTTAAAAAGAGTGAAAAAAGTAACCTTTGAGATGAAATTTCAGGTGAATTTCTGTAGGAATCATCTGTAGGAAGATTATTTTTAAGCTTTGAAAATTAGCATTCAAATGTAGAAATGGAAAACGAAATTGAAGAATAAAGTCTGTTCAATTCAAATAAAATTAAACGACAAGGATTTGTTAAAAGACTACGAATTCTAAAATATTTCATTGACACAGTCATAATCACGCCACCCGCACGACCCGGTTTTTTAAGGAACGGTCGGCAGCAACTTTTTTCTGATGGGATGACGCAAATGCCCATCCTCTTTATTAAATTAAGCACGTTGAGTACATAAAATAGATATTCTATGCACTTTTGATGATTTTCGTTGCAAAAAGTATTAGAAAAGGTATTTCTTGCAAAAGTGTTTACATTGACGCAACAGAAATTATTGACCAAAATAGCAAAAAGATATTTTGAACCAACGAAGCAATTTCTAACAAACAATTTATCGTCTTTTGTACCATCAAAGATTTAAAAATTCTACATGGCATAATGAAACTTTAATTTTAAACTTTCCTAACTATTTATATGAAGTATTTGTATAAAGTCCTAACTATTGAACGGATGTTTCAAATTAAGGAAAGGTAATAGGGTACGTGGACGTTCAAATGTGGACGTGGCTCAGATCAGGCCACAAAATACACTTTTATTTATTGTCGGTGGACCGGGCATACTGGTCGACCAAAATTAATCAAACCCATTTATTGCTAATACAAATGTAATTTATGTAATAAAAGATTCACTATTCATACTTAAGATATCTAGTTCCTTCCAAGGTTTTGTCTATGTACATACTTTCGCTTCATTTATAGCTAATTTAATATTTTCGCTTCTAGTATAGATTATATAATAATACTGCGTATTAGAAACAAGAACCAAAACCTTAATAATTTGTCCTTTTAAAGCCAGTAAGAAACACCAAGGTACATGTTTGAATTGAAATTTACGAATTATGCTAATTTCCAGTTTGACAGCAGCTTCATCTAGTCTTGGCCCAGGCTAGAATAATCATTATACTTTTCTTCTCTGTACTTGTACAGAGAATTAAAGTGTAAAACCGACAGTTGTAAAGATGTGCCCAATGCGTCCCCTCATAATGCACAGATTATAAATACATATTACAAAAAATTAAACTTGGTTTTACAATTGGAATCCAAAACTGAACCTTTAACAATTGTAAATTATTGCAACTTGCTTCATTCCCATTTTTGGACTTTGGCACTACTGAATTCATTATTTAATACTCATTTCATTATACTACTATACTATACTATCATACATCGCTGTTAATAACCCATTTAAAGGAGTTTCATCCATGTACATGTTATAATGCTAAACACTGATGCATTGTTTGTGATTGACTTGATATCGTCTTCATCTCCATTCACCAGCACCACACAAATGAATTAAAAAATCTAAAACTCGCAAAAGTTTGGATTTAGTTAAGCTTACTGGTAGGTACCTTTGTGCAAGTTAATATGAAAGGAAAATTTTTATTTCTTCCCGTGGGAAAAATTTACAATTTCATCAAAGAAACATGTTCATGTACCTTGCAAGTTGCAACCTAAACTAAGATGCATCACAATTACACGCTGACTGACACTTTGCATATAATGTAATAATAATAGAATAGAATACAAGTAATCTGCAGAATAATCGTAGGTTACGTTGCATGTTGTATTGCCCAGTTGTGTCTTCAGGAATCAGGCTAAGTGCAAAAGAGAAGGATTGTCAATTGTCATTCATCAGGTATCCCTTAATTATAAAAAGCCAGTAGCAGAAGCTAATATAGGTGACATTATTAAATTATAAACGGATGAGTGAAGCCATCCAACGATTGCCTTTTCTTTTTGTATTAATGAACAGGTAAAGATGGGCTTGGCACACATTTTAATGCATTCATCACGGCATTAAATTGTCTTCATCAGACGACACTGTTGACTGATAGTTCATGCATTTCTCTCTCTAATCAATTATCCTCTACTTATTTGTTTCAGTAGCCACTTTTATAGAGATTGTTTCATTTGCAAGATTGATCATAATTATTTTTATCAGCCAGAAGAAAGGGAAAGGGAAGAATAAAATTGGTTAGGCTTGGTCATATATTTCTTATCTAACGTGGCTGTCTTTACCTGCCAGTCAACAAGTGACAATGTGACCACTAGACTGGCTTAGAGCGGAGGGAGATGCGGATGATTGAAAAGGAGTATTTTTCGCTAACAGATTGACAGAAATGTGACAATTATTGTGTATCATGATTCTGCTTAGGAGAGGGTAGGATGCACCCTACACATTAATCAAGGCAGATGACAATAAATGCAGCATCAGTCATATTTTTTCACATGAACTTTATAATCTTAGTAATATAATAATAATAAAGTGGCCATAATATTAGAAATGGCATGGTCATAAAAACGGCCGTCTTTTAGATAAGCGTAGAAAATAGTGATAAAATGTAATTCAAAATGACTTTGGAAGAAGCCAAGGAATTTAAAATGTGTAAAGCGGTGTTGTGCGTTTCTCTGCAAAGTTTGCCAGCTAGAGGCTACACAATTAATTTTGTTCGCAATAATTTGTAGAATGCAATAGATGAAGTCGACGGCATCGTGTCAAATGGAGTATCTAATATTATGCATGTTATGTATTTATATGACATTAATAAGGAAACGGTACACACATTGAATAATGAACACGTGTAATGCAACGTAATGGTATAGCATAAAACACATTTTTCAAGAGTCACATACACTTAAAGAATCGTGTCTGATGTGCCCATATTGTGTATTGCAAGTTAAGTAACACAGCGCAATGCAACAAACTAACAATGACGGGTGCAACAACGAAATGCAATGCAATGCACACATTACAATTGAAAATGAAACCATTTTAAACAACTCACTGATGAGATGAATGAAGTCAACAATGTTAACTAAATGGTTAAAAAATACTAATGACCGTTATTTCGTTATTTTGTCAAGGAATTATCTAAGATTCTCACAGGAACGGATATTACTCTGTATAACCGTACATAGCAGGCAGGGCAGATGTACAAAGGTGTTCAATTGGAAGTAGAAGTTTTACTTTATGTGTGCGTGTTATGCATGTTTTACAAAAGCAAGAAAAAAATGCCACACAGACACAGAAAAGAAACAACATTCACTTTATTTCTGTGTCTTCTTTGTTTTGTTTTGTGTCACAGAGAGAGAAAAACAAAAGTTGAGTGCGTATGAAAAATGCATGAACTATTTTAGTCTGAAAGAAACAAAAGGACAGAGAAGAGAAACAGAAGAATAAAAATTACAGCGCTGTTTATGTGTAGATTTTTTGCGTAACCCAAATAATAAAGTGGAGATTCCTTAAGTGAGCATTGAAATTGAAGGGTGCAAAATGTAATTGTAAAGTCAGAGCAGTCAAGTAGGTGCTGCACCGTGGGGACAGTCGCGACAGTCTAAAATTTTATTATCGTAGTGCGATGATGAGAAAAGGATACGGGTAATTGTGATTGAATGTGTGTGTTCGCGCGGTACAGGTCCATATTATGACCACAGTTTTGAAAATTGATTTCTTTTAGTAAATTTAAAATGGTTATTATAAATTAAATACATGGCCTCTTATCGAAGAATAGTGCTCCGGTGAAGACTGAAAATGTCAATTATATATAATAACTAATTTGTAGTAAGTTTTCTTGCACGTGTGTGCGAACAAAAATAAGCCAGCGGACATCGTCGGAGGACGATGCTCCTCTGCATTATAAAAGAAATGGATTTCGGTGTCCTCGAATGGGCAGTGCTGGGCAACGTAATTCTGCTCCTGGTTCTCCTCATCGTCCTATTTTACACAGTGAGTGAGAAGTAATTAATTAAAATGAAAAGTGGAGTGATGTGGTAATTATCTTTCCCATTCACCGCAGCAGCCAGGAAATTCTTCATCCATCTTCCTGTCGAAACAGGTTTGCGTAACACTTTTTTCATAATCATTATTATTTCCATTCCCTCCGCAGATATGTCGATTGCGCAAGGCGACGCTCCGCAACAAGTTGGAAGAGACTCTTCCTTACTCGGACACCTCAGACCTGGTCCCTCAACGATACAGTACTCTGTGTGGTCTAAAGAACAGCTCTTCAGCTCCAACCAGGCAAACTGCAGGCGGAGTCTCCATCTTTTCCACAAACAATTCAGCCGACCCATATCATGACATGCGACGGTATGAAAAGTCAAACCGGGGCATTGTGAGCAACTTTCACTTGGAAAAGAATTCCCCGTCTCGGATGAGCACTCAAGGTTCAACAATGTCACCTATCATTGCCCTAGCTCCAACGCCCGGTCCACCAGCTTACATTTCGGCAACCTTGCCCCTTCCAGGAAAAAAAGCGACAATGATGAAGGCCGTACCGACCACGGTGCATTGGACACCACCACCTCAACCAAGCTATTGGATTGCTTTACCTCCTCACGCGACCATGGCCCCACCTGCGCAGCAGTTCCAGTATCTTGGGACACCTTATACGACGCTGCCAGCGGTGTTCAGAAAACATCAAAGATGTCGGTATGATCAAACGATGATGCTGAGGAACAGCGACAGTTCTCAGGGCCACGCTTCTAGCAACAAAACTAATAACAATGCCAAGTTTGGAAATAATAATGGTAGCACGATTAACGGTATTTTGCACAGTAATAGTCACCGATTAAGAGGAATTGACGGAGGCAATTGCTTGGTTGTTCATAATTGTGGCAATGGGAAAAAGGTTCAGTTACAAGAGGATATTTAGATTTGCAGTGTTATTAAGAGTTATTAATTTGGTTTTTATTAGATTTTTAAAGGTAGTGGAAAAGTAAAAATTTGAATTTTTGAGCATGCATATTTAAAGAAATATTTATACGATACTATTTATAAGAATCATTACTGGTACTTACAAAATTGATTTAGGATGGATTTATTTTTTATTTTGGTTTGCATTTTTGGTATGTTTTTGAAAATTAATTGTTTTAGCCACTTTTCCGCTGCCACTGTAATGAAATCAAATTAAGAAAAGAGACATCAGTGGTCATTTAATGTTCGTTTTTTCAATTACCAATTTCTTTCTCGTACATTATGCAACCGTCGTTGTTACCATTTACCGTTACCTCAACATCGTCCGTTGAAACATTCTTAATTGGTAGGTAGTCACATTAAATGACAAGGGACAAACAAACTGTTTTTTTTTTGTTATTGTGTCACACATGAGCAATTTGGTCATGACATTTAATAAAGTCGTGTCATTGTCTTGTGAATGTGAAACCCAATGATTTTACAAGGATCGTTAAATCAATTAAATTACTCGTCTTGTTAAGAATTATTTGATGAAAACACTTGACAATGAAACAAGAAAAAGACACAGCTCACAGTTCATCTGGTTGAAAAAGAGCTTGTGGTCAATTAATGGTCGACGGACGGGCAACATATACCTATTGTAAGTAATAGACAATGAAAAGTGTACTTAATATTTATTTCTTTCATAATAACTTGTGTTACTTTTATTATTATTGTTGCGTAAAAAGATATTTTACAGACACGCACAAGCAAACAAGAGGCTTCTTCATTTCGCTTTGTGTTAATATTATAATAATTTAAATCGTGGTGCGTGAGTGGATGTCGTTTTCTTAATTTACTTTCATTGCATGATTTTTTATAAATATTTTAAATGTACTTTTTAAATGAACTTTGAATTTTTACTATTTACTATTTGGTTTGCTGGTGTTGTTGTAGAATTTTCATGTGTCAACAAAAATTGCGTTTTGGTACCATAAATCTTTGAATAAAATAACATTCCATTGGATGATTGGAGAGGCACGGGTTTCGATTTCGATTCGAGGTTACTTATCGACTGTAATTGTCAGCATGATTTTTCCACCATGCTTATAAGTATTGTCACGTTGTTTCTTTCAAGAATTTATTTCCCAATTAAAGGTTAGTTGAAATGAAATGGTGAAAACAGCCATTCAAACATGCTACGTAAGTATGTTTGCTATAAAATGACACGATTACTGAATGGGTCAACGAGAAATTTGTGAGTAATCACACAGTTTTTAACTCTTTTTTTAACTTTGTCTTGGGGTTTTGCTGTCTAGATTAACGTACGAGCAAAAACAATGGGACGAGTCTGACTTTGCTACTGGTACATTACAGATATGCAAAATTAATGCATCAGAATGCCTTGTTACAGACAGACATGCAAATTTACCCCCAAACATTATAAATTCGCATTATAAAAGTGTGTATAGGTTTTCAACAAAAAGTAAATGATAATGATACAAGTAAGAGGAAACATTCATTAATCGTTGATGCTGGTACAATTTTGGCAATAATTTTTGTTCAGTTTGGTCTTAAGATTCTTGGAGATTCTAAAAAAGATATGGAGCTATGGAACACTACTGTTGATAAAATGACCAATATTTCCTCTACTGCTGTAGTATTTGGGGTTTAGTTAGTGTGCCCAGTACGAAAGTATACCAATAAGCATTTGATAGAAACTTTCAAATTGTATGTTTCGGTTACATAATAAGCGTCCTTGGCATCCGCAAAAACAGCGATTTAGTTTTGCCATCAGTTCAATGTATAATCTTTTGTTGCTGTCAATATAATTGTTAGTAATCAGGTATAATTCAGGTGGTACACTTCAGTAATTCAGTAAATGAGTCATTACAATGACTACATATACGGACTTTAATTTTCAAACAAACCTTTGGATACGGGGTTTGTGATTTCTGTATGAAATAGGTCTCCTAGCCTGGAATTTCAATTTTTGGGCTCCAAATTGTACGTAACGTGATACATATATGCATGTTCGAATAATTCGTTATCTATGACAGAGAATTGTGGGAGTCCACCAGCCAGACTTTTGCAGTAACTTTATTGACTGGCTTAGCAATGGCTTCATAACGTACTCATTTCCATTTAGAATGAGGCAACAATTGGTTAGGTGCAAATGTATTTTGTTTATTGACAAAATAAAACAACAAGGTAGTTGAATAATTGCCTTAGGCAGTTCGATAAAGTACATATATGTATTTTTGCATGCTCATGCTAGATGCATCATCATAGATGTTTTGTGAAATATTTTTTTGTTCATCAATATTACTTTTGGAATTGGCTAAAAGTGGTTTGACGTAGCAAGATAAGAGGACATTCACTGAACATTACATTGAATTTTATTCCTTCAGTTTAACCATTACTTCGTTTTGCCATTCAAAAGTAATGATTAACAGCAATTTGAGCGGACTGCACTATGCTTTTTAAATCCCAAATTGAAATACCACAAATCATCGTGGTTGTATGACCATTAACATTTTCACGTTTTCGCATTCTGTTGGCATCATACTTCACATGTATCTCTATCAGAGTGTCAGATAATTGTTTTTGTCTGATAATGTTAAAATCAAACTCACTTAGAGTAGATTCCACTTGAACTTTTAATAGTAGCTCGCCTTATTACATAAGCAAAATCAATGAAGTACAGATGAACTTATTTGCACTTGCAACTGCCAATTTTAGTACAATAAATGTTATTGTAACTTTTCATCGATTAGTTAAAATATTTAACGAATATTCTTTTGTGTCCAATATTTTGGACAAAATAAAATTGAGTTACTACAAACTCAGTCCTAAAAATCCTAAAAATGTTATCACTTCCAATTGTGGTAATCTTCATTGCTACCGTAGCTGTTCTCTGGTGGGTTAACAAAGGAAAGAAAGATGAACCGAAGGGGTTTAAGCCGATTCCAGGTATTAAACTGATTTATTAAATTGATTATTAACACTAACCAAACAAAAAGTCATAAACGATAAACACTTGTAAATTCAATTAGGACCTGTGGGACTTCCCATGTTTGGCAACATTTTCCAGATTGGCCAAGTGATGCACATCCCATTTAGCAAGTGGGCCAATAAATATGGAAAGATCTATCAAATCCGTATAGGAAATAGAAAGTACACACCGCAGTAACATTGAACATATAAGGAAATGTAAAAACGGTGGCACTGAGATGTTCTTTTTTTTATTCCAGAGCGGTTGTAATTTCCGACACAAAGTGGATCAAGGAAATTTTTAGTATGGACGTGGCATTTACTGGACGCCAAATTTTTGAAGGCCTAGAGATGTACGAGAATGAGCCGCTGGGCATCGTTAGCACAGAGGGAGAGTTGTGGGAAGTCCATCGAAGATTTCTACTTCGTCAGTTACGTGAATTCGGTTTCGGCAAGTCATCCATGGAGGAAATGGTAATGGACGAAGTAAACGAGGTGATTGAGCGCCTGAGAAAAGTAAAAGGAGAACCTGTCAGTCATATGAAAGACGTATTTCAAATCGCTGTGGTTAATGCCCTTTGGATGTTAATGGGTAGCAAGAGATTCGATCATGACGATCCAGAAATTCTCCACATAATGAACACCAGCGATAAAATCGTGAAAGAATTGATGAAAAATGCAATTACATTCTTTATTCCATGGACAAGGCATTTTATGCCAACACTCAAAGATTTTGAAGCCCTCCGAGAGAGGAATAAGAAATTCTATAAAGAGGCTGTCGATTTTCATAAGAAAACTCTGGTTGAAGACTCGCCCAGAGATTTCATAGATGTCTACTTGAATGAAATGAAAGCACAGAGTGGAAACCCCACTTCTTTATTTCACGGGGATAAAGCGGGTAACCAAAAACAATTTAAATTGTAATCAACTAATCAATCATGTAAATTCAAATTACTTTGAAATGGTAGTGTCAACCTTAATATATAAATATTGTTAGAGCGTCAACTACACAACATTTTGGCGGATGTCTTTTTCGCTGGGGCTGACACCACGTCCACAACGTTGACTTGGGCCGTATTATACATGTGCAAAAATCCCCAAGTTCAGAAGAAACTTCAAAGCGAAATTGATGTGGTTGTAGGCCCTACCCGGCACGCCACATTATCAGACAAAGCGAAGTAATTTTAAATGAGCAGCAATAATTATTGATCATCCTATTTCCTACTAATAAATAATTGTGTCTGTACATGATAAGCACATAATCTAGTAACTTCCAAAATATATTTATTTTAGTATGCCCTACACCACGGCACTCATCGAAGAAACTTTACGTTGTTCTTCCATTGTACCAACGGGTTTGCAACACCGAGCCATTACTGGAAAACCTTTCAGGGATTACTTTATTCCAGAAGGTACATGGATATTTCCTAACCTCTATCACATTCACCACGATCCTCAGATTTGGGGAGGTAAAGTTATTAAAATATATAATTTATTCTAAAACAAATTTATTACATACAGTTAACATACTTATCTGTTTTGGAATAAAATTTATTTTTCATTTTTTGTGTCTAACCGCAGATCCGGAAAATTTTAGGCCGGAAAGGTTTTTGAGTGTGGATGGTCAACAATTTAAGAAAAGTGAGAATGTACTGGCTTTCGTCATTGGAAGAAGGCAATGCATTGGCGAGTCTTTGGCAAGAGATAGCCTGTTCCTTTTCATGGCCAATCTGTTTCAAACCTTTGAGGTTAAATTCGACCCGTCGAAGCCAGAGCCTTCGTTGAAGCCGGAGGCTGGCATCATTCTTTCTCCTCAACCGTATTCAGTTTTACTGAGGGAAAGAAGCAGTCAATAAATGTTATAAGAAAGTGTTCCTTACTTGACGTAACCTGTCTTTCAATTAAGTATATCAAAATTGTGCAAAGGTTCAACAAAAATCTTGAAAAGTCCATAAAGAAAAGATATGAACTGAAGCTATGAGACAAACCTAGAAATGAAGTACCAAACTGAAATCGGAAAAGTATTAAGCTAGCAAATGAAAGTATTTAGAGGGAAGAATGAATAATAACTTTATTTATACAGGTAGTGTTGATTCAATTTTTCTTTAAATACACATATACAATTCTTAGTTTAGTTTATTGCTGCGAGTTTGCTTAGCTACAGCTGCCGTTGCGAGTCCGCTTTGAGCGGCAACAGAATGGGCCGGCGGCATTCTCTCGTTAATTGCATCAAGTCCTTTGACTTCTTCAAATGACATAACCTTGTGGCTTGCTGAGAATCCTTGAAGAGCTGCATAAACACAAATTAGATGAACTTAACATTCAAACTTAAAAGCAAATGTATCACTGCGTTTTTATGAACATTTAATCCGACCGAATTGAAACAACAAAACGTATGCAGCAATTATAATCATATTATTTCAATATTTGCGTACCATTTTTAAGTGCTGTTCTTCCACCGGACAAAGCACCCAGTGGCAGATTCCCGGTGGGAGTGAGACCCTTAAGTTGCAGCACACTCTCGCTCTCCTCCCTTAAAACAGAGAAGACTCTAGCCATTTTGCCAATGGCTCGTATCTTATTCCTCATGATTTCCTTCTGTGCCTTTGCTGATGCCAGGTCTTCATCGCCTTCTGTCATCAACTCGTCGTCAGAGCAGATATTAAGAACATTAACAAGCATTTCGGTCACTTTCTCTCCTACAAATGGCAAGGACCACGTGAAAACGTCCAAAAAGTTGGGGAGCCAGTACGGATGCGGAGAGCAGTTAAACTGTCGAATATTCATGACATTGTTTTCGTATTTGAGCACGGCAGCTTTGTTATTATACACATCCAGATAGTTAGGAGCCGAAAAGATGGTAATTAGTGATGGAAACCCGGTCGTTTGACTTTTCCGATACATTCGGTAGCCGGCATCTTGCGCTTCATGAGCTCTAATTATGGATAGCAGATTATTGTTCTGAAGAAAATCACAGCAAGCGGTATAGCTAAAGAAGTACGAGCACCCTCGAACTATGTTATGAGCATAATGCTCTGATGCATTCTTCTCGCTGCCAAAATCTTCCAGTGGATCTGACCAGAGGAGGTCGCACATAGGCCCGAACGCTGGTGGCTCCTTGAATCGATCCAGCCTTCTAATGTCATCCAAAGTGTGGATCTCAGGAGAAAGTCCTCCGTGAATACACAAAAACTGTTGATTCATTAAAGCAGCAAGTGGTAGACAGTCGAAAGCTTCCATGCATGCATCATACACTTTCTCCGAATATTTAATCTGGCATTCTTGCTTGAAAGTGAAATACTCGGTCAAATGACGACATTCATGATTCCCTCGAAGAAGAAGGAGAGTGGCGGGGTAAGTTATTTTTAACGCCCATAAATACAGGACGCACTCGATGCTAAAGTATCCTCTATCAACGTAGTCCCCTAAGAATAGGTACTTTGTCGAGGCCGGGTCCCCACCAACGTCGAATAGTTTCATGAGGTCGTAAAACTGACCGTGGATGTCTCCACAAACCGTGAGAGGAGCCTCAATGTCGACCATGGTCCGCTCTGCACGAAGAATGGCGGCGCCGTCATTGATTATTTTCAGAGCGGCTGCATCCTCAATCCTCCCTTCCTGCACAAAATGTTGCTTCAGTCGCTCGTGATTCGGCTTCCCCGAGTTGAACACCTCGGCCATGGTCAACTTGCGCCTTGGTGGTAACGGAACACTTTTAATGATCCGATCCGTGGTCGAAAGCTTTGGATAATTTGTACTTGTCATTGCACTTATTCTATAGCTTCGAAAACGAGTTAGTCCAACAATACAAGTCAAAGATTTTACGAAATACAATCGTAATTACGATACCGATAGAAATAGTAGCTCTTTATGACTTAATTATGTACACTTGCCAGAAAGTGTCGCAAACAATTTCATCGATTAGAACTCTCCAAAATAATTATGCTGAATATCTGTACTGTTTATAGTCGAATTAGTTTCCTCAACGACATTGACAATATGCATGTCAGAATTCCGGAACTAACGTTCGTACTTATTAGAGACATCAACTACATGAATAATTCGGCTTTTGCTTCCCTTGTCCCTTATTATATCGTTACATTTCGCTGAAGCAGGATAAGTAGGGGTTTCATCAAGTACTTAAATTACAATCTATCTCTCGAAATATTGGAAATTGTATGCGGCTGAGTTGTGATGAGACAAAGACGGAGTCAAGTTTAGATGCCAAACTTGGATTGGTTTTGCTTTCTAGCTTTCTCAGTTCTCCTTGTGTTGAAAGAAAGAACACACTGAAACTGAAATAAAAGCTTAGGAAAATCACCAGAATTTTGACGCTCATTCGATCTGTGAAAAATATTGTGAAATTCCAAAATATGAATAAAACATGTTTAAATTTCAGAGTATCAGTTGCGTCAGTGTACTCGCATCTCGCAATCCAACAGAAAAGGTTTCTTGCAAAATAACTTTGGAACATTAAAATTCAAAAGCTCGACGAAGTGCTCGTGAATATTAAACAGGGATTTCCTTTCTTTCGTCAAACTTTGACCGTAAAATCTTTCCTCGGAGTCCTCAGCAAAAGGAATACTGGGTTTGTAGAATGAGAAATTTTTTATATAATGTTTTAGCTAAATCAAGTTTTAAATTGTTTGGCTGCACTGTACGAGACAAATCTCAGATTATCTCGGGTAAGTTTATCCCCTGTTATCATTGCATGTTGTATTACATTTGTTAGTAAGTGTTTCTGTTATAATATATGGGTTCTTAAACCTATGTGTCCCTTTACTTCTTATGTATACAATAACTGATTGAAACATTGAGTGATGTCTTAAAAAGAAGCGTGGAGCATGCAGAGGTAAAGTTGCTAAAAGGTCTATAGGCTTTGTTATGGTCCATGATGATCATTTTGTTGAGAAATTATTTTAAAGATTAGGAAGATAGTTGCTTCATAAATTTTTATGAACTAAGAAGGAATATTATGCAGGCCGAGGAACATTATTCGTTACCTGTAAAAGTATCAAATCCTATGAAGGATAACAGGATAAGCCATCGGACTGTGAAACTGGAAGCTATTTTTCCTTGTGGCATAAAATGTTTATGATAAACAT